>JBAMBJ010003496.1:0-87957 GCA_037043495.1 Drosophila recens
ACTCATTTACCATTGCAAACAGCTTAAAAGCCCACCCCAGTCACCAGAATTGAACCCCATTGAGCATGTGGGGAATTTGCTGGAGACAAGAATCCGAAAACACCAGATAACTCCAAAAGAGACGCTGAAAACAGCACTAAGCGATGAATGGGTCAAAATCAGCGCGAATAACACCAAAAATTTGATCAAAAGCATGCAGAGACGCTTAAAAACTGTTATAGATGTCAACGGTGGTCCTAAAAATTATTAAATGAAATATGCACTATGCCAATTATAGTAATTAAGTTTGAGTTGTGTGCACTGTACGAATAATTTATGGTCGTAGAAAAGTGCCTTATTTGATTAGTTTGTAAGATTCTCTGGCTTAAAACCGAATTTATTTTGTTTTTATTTTCAAACACGCATTAAAAATATTCCTTCATTATACTAAACTTTTTTTTTTTTATTTAAGTCAACTGCCTACCATGTATGAGGGAAAATACTTTGAAATATCAAGTGTACGAATAAATGTTGGTCTGACTGTATCTATGCTGTAAGTGTCAAAGTCTTTGAAGGCAAGCTTTTTAAAGTATTAATTAACTGAAACAAGAGTGTATCAAATGTATTTTGTATCAACTTATTATATAAATAGGTATATTTTATACCATAAATGTTATCACTTAAGATTTATTTTAATTTAATTGAGCCGAGGTTTTCTTAAGCTTTTAATGACAATTAATTTAAATGAAAATCAATATAAATTTGGATCTATAAATATACACAAAAATATTGAAGAAATTCAGTCTATTATCTAGAATAATTATATTCAAATTAAACAGAAAATATGCAAAATCATGCCTAAAACTATTCATGAAATTCGCAAGAAGTGCAATATAAATTGCAAAGATTCAACACGATTTCCATATTGAATTATTATAATTTCAATTTATGTTCAAGCTCTGCAGATTTTTCGCATCAGTTTGCAACTTTTTGTTGACTCGCCATGTGCCCAGATGCATTTGGAGACCCCAGATAGATGCGTCTGACTCTCATCCCCTCATCAGCGAAGTGGTCAAATAACAGGGTATATAAATGGGAGCAGCTGCTTAAATGTTTGACAATAAAATGAAAGCAAATGCGCTAATATTGGAATAACGTGGAAAATGTATTTGCACGACAGTTCGCTGCTCGATGATATAAAAGCCGCTGATTGGACATAACTGACGGCTCATTAGGAAGTTTAAATTCCAGAACGAACACGATGCAGCTGACCAAGGGAACCTTTGTAGTGCTCACGCTCTGCCTCAGTTGCAGTGGCAGCTGGGCGAGTGCAATATCCGAGGCATTGACAGCCAACCTGAAGGAGTTGGCAGACAATTTAACGGGTAATATCACAGAACTGGAGGCTGTAGTGACTGCGGAAACAGATGCCATTAAAATTAAGGCGCTGAAGAGTGGACAGACGGCTCTCGAAGGACTTTCTGAAAATCTTGAAAAGTTACAAGAGAAACTGGAAGAGATTAACGAAAAGTTCGAGGCTGAAGAACAGGTAGATGAAGAAAAGATAGAAGAGGCAATTACTGACCTGAAGACATGGGGTGAGGAACAATTGCAGCGAGTAAACGAAACAACTGATGGAGCTGGCGTACCACAAGCCAATGATCTTATTGCGAACTTGATCAATCGCTATGCAAGTTCTCTGCCCAGGACCCTAAACGAGCTTAGCCTTATAAATCGGACGTTTGAATCGGAGGTCAACAGTGCCATCGATGACTATACGAAATTCGCCAATGCTCTTATTGACCAAATGAATATCTGCGTAAATATAACTAAAAATCTATGCAGAGATAATATTACGATATTGTCAGCGAAAGTAAAAACTTCAACCGGTCGACTGAACAAACTATCTAGATCCGGAGATCAGTTGGTCGCATCTGGTGCTAAAGCAACCAAAAACTTCGAGAATCTCGAGACTAAGCTGAAAACGGATAAGACGAAGTGTGAAAGCGATCTTGATAAAATCATCAAGTTAAAACAAAAGGCTACAACGGCTACTACTACTACTGAAGCTACTGGATGATAATGACTATAATCATGAATTAAGTAATTTCAATAGGCATGATGAATACTAATCCAAACCAACATTGAGACAACAACAATAACGACAACGGTATATACGATTTAATACAAACACTTAAGATTAATCCTGGTGGTGGGTGATAACAGCATAATAAAAAATACATTTTCAATGCAAACTCCAATCTTTTAAATGGCAATATCGAATTATACTCTGTGGTTCACTTTTTTTCATTCTTATTTTCGTTGCAATTAAGATGTTATTGGTCAGCGTGCAACAAAATTATTTGATGATCCAAGCCAACAGTTTTTAATATTATAACAAACTTTGCCTAGATCTCTGCTTTTAAGCCCGAATTTCGATTTCTTCTTTATTTAGTCAAATTGAACAATATGGAAAACTAGAAAAAAGATTAATATAGTCCCAAAAAGTTCTACTTTCTTTTGGAAATATTTCTAAAATGGTTATTATTATATATGAATATATTACAATAAAACAATTATACAATTTGTGTTATTTTATTTAAATTTATTTTCCTTATGATCCTAAAAATATGCTATATTTAAGTTAAATGGAATTTAGAAATTTTAATATGGCCTTTTAGTTTGTTCACAGTTGTAATTAAAATAAAAATAAAAGAAATACATTTTGGATCAATTCGATAGCTTTATAAAATATACGTACATTTAAGCCTTTTATTAAAAATGGAAATAAATTTATGGCATTAAAACATGTTTGAAAATATAAAATCTCAGACATTAATATAATTATTTTAGTCAAAATGTATATAAAAATGCTCTACATCTTACATTTTTTGTTCTAATTATTTCAATGTATGCAACCCTTTAGGACTTATTCAATTTAAAAATTAATTATTTTGAGTTGGTGTTTTTTGTAAGAGATTATTGGAGCCTGCCTGATACTGAGAATTTTCTTAAGTATCAATAGTATTGTGTTGATTGCAACTAAAATCAATTTAAATTTAGAACAATAATCATGAGTAGAAATATTTGAGGAAGACAATTTGTTTTCTAATATAATCATATATAATCAAAATTAAACACAAAATATAGAAAATCATACCTAATATTATTCATGCGATCCGCCAAGTATGCAATAGAAATTGAAAAGATTCAACTCGATTTCAATATTGAATTATTATAATTTCAATTTCTGATTGTAGATTTTTCGCAACAGTTTGCAGCTTGCTGTTGACGCATCATTTGCCCGCATCCAGATGCAACAGATAGGTGCTACCGCCACCCCCCCCTCCCCCCTCCACACTGCCGATCTGGTCAAAAGACTGGCAAATAAGCGAAGCAGCTGCTTAAATATTTGACAACAAAATGAAAGCAAATGCGCTAATATTGGAATAACGTGGAAAATGTATTTGCACGACAGTTCGCTGCTCAATGGTATAAAAGCCGCTGATTGGACATAACTGATTGTGCATTAGGAAGTTTAATTTCTAGAACGAACACGATGCAGCTGACCAAGGGAACCTTTCTAGTGCTCACGCTCTGCCTCAGTTGCGGTGGCATCTGGGCCAAGCCCCGTTTGAATCTCATCCAGGACATATGGGAAGGTCTGGGCGATGCAACTCACGACATCCTCGATGGATTGGCGGAGGCCACAAAAGACGGAGCTGAACTTACGGCGGATCTCCTAGAACAAACTCTTGGAAATACTCTTGATATTGGGATTCAAATAGCAAGTGCAGTTTCCGAAGAATTGGAAAAGAACCTGGAGCAGTTAGCAGACAATTTAGCGGGTAATATTACAGAACTGGAAGATGTATTGGACGCGGAAGCAGATAGAATCAAGAAAGCCGCGCTGAAGAATGGATTGTCGTCCCTCGAATTACTTGCCAAAAATCTTGAAAAGTTACAAAAGGAACTGGCGGCTATTGGCGAGAAGTTCGATGACACAATTCAAGATCAGATAAGCCAGGCACTTACCGAGCTGCAGACATGGGCCGAGCTGGAATTGAAGCGTGTGGACGAAGCAACAGCTGGAGCTGGAGTACCGCGGGCTAAACGACTTATTGCGGATGTGGTCGATCGCTACGAAAAAGATCTGAACAGGACCCTCAATGAGCTGATCCTTGTGCAGACCCTGTTCGAATCGGACGTCAACGATGCCGTCGAAGACTATACGGAATACGCCAGGCTTCTGATTGACCAAATGAATAGCTGCGTTGATCAATCTAGTAAGCGATGCAAGGATAATATTGCGTTGTTGTCAGCGAAAGTACGAACTTCAACCAGTCAGCTGAATCAACTCATTAGATCCGGAAATCAATTGGTTGCAGCTGGTCTTAAGGCCACCAGAAATTTCGAGAAACTCGAGCCTAACTTGCAAAAGGATATGGAAAAAACTGAAAAAGAACTTGATAGAATCATCAGGTTAAATCCTACTACAACAACGGCTGCAACGACAAGTGCTGAACCAGATGCAACAACAGAAGGAGCTACTTCTGAACCAGATTCATCAACTAGTGGACCAGATGGAGATACTGATGCAGATACTGATGCAGATACTGATGCAGATACTGATGCAGATACTGATGCGGATGCAGATGCAGATGCTGATGCTGGTGATGATGCAGGAGCTTAAACCAATAATGAAGACAACGTTGATGACAATAATCACGCCCGATTTAATTCCGATAAGCATGATGGATACTAAGCCAAACCAACATTGAGACAACAACAATAACGACAACGGTATATACGATTGAATACAAACACTTAAGATTAAGCCAGCATAATAAAAAATACATTTTCAATGCAAACTCCAAGCTTTTTAATGGCAATATCGAATTATACTCTGTGGTTCACTTACCTCATGTGCCACGCATTCATTTTCATTCTCATTCTCATTTTCGCTGCAATTATGATGCCATTGTGCAGCGTGCAACAAATTTTTCTGATGATCCAAGCCTACAGTTTTTAATATTAAAACAAACTTTGCCTTGTTCTTAGCTTTTTAAGCCTGTATTTCGACTTCTTCTTTAATTGGTCAAATTGAACAATATGGAAAATTAGGATTAAGATTAATATAGTCCCAAAAATTCTACTTTATTTTGGAAAAATTTCTAAAATGGTTATTTTTATAAATGAATATATTACAATAAAACAATTATACAATTTGTGTACTTTAATTTGAATTTATTTTCCATATGATCCTAAAAATATGCTACATTTAAGATAAATTAATTTAGAAATTTTAATATGGCCTTTTAGTTTTTTCACAGTTTTAATTGAAATATTAAATACTTAAAATACATTTTGGATCAATTCGATAGCTTTATAAAATATACGTACATTTAAGCATTTTGTTAAAACTAGAAATAAATTTATGGCATTTAAACATGTTTGAAAATATAAAATCTCTGACATTAATATAATTTTTTTAGTCAAAATTAATACCAAAATGCTTTACATTTATTGTTCAAATTATTTCAATAGATGCAACCATTTAAGATTTATTTCTTATTCAATTTAAAAATTAATTATTTTGAGTTGAGGTTTTTTGTAAAAGATTGTTAGCGCCTTCTTGATACTGAGAATTTAATTGAGAAATCAATTTAAATTTAGAACAATAATTATGAGTAGAAATATTTGAGGAAGACAATTTGCTTTCTAATGTAATCGTATATAATCAAAATTAAACACAGAATATGCGAAATCACACTTATTTTTATTCATGCGATCCGCAAAGTATGCAATATATATTGCAAAGATTCAACTTGATTTCCATCTTGAATTATTATAATTTCAATTTCTGATTGTAGATTTTTCGCAACAGTTTGCAGCTTGTTGTTGACGCAACATTTGCCCGCATCCAGATGCAACAGATAGGTGCTCCCGGCCCCTTTTCCCCTCTCTGCCGAACTGGTCAAAAGACTGGCAAATAAGCGAAGCAGCTGCTTAAATATTTGACAACAAAATGAAAGCAAATGCGCTAATATTGGAATAACGTGGACAATGTATTTGCACGACAGTTCGCTGCTCGATGGTATAAAAGCCGCTGATTTGACATAACTGATTGTGCATTAGGAAGTTTAATTTCTAGAACGAACACGATGCAGCTGACCAAGGGAACCTTTCTAGTGCTCACGCTCTGCCTCAGTTGCGCTGGCATCTGGGCCAAGCCCACAGATATTGGGATTCAAAAAGCAAGTGCAGCTTCCGATGAATTGGAAAAGAACCTGGAGCAGTTAGCAGACAATTTAGCGGGTAATATTACAGAACTGGAAGATGTTTTGTCCGAGGAAACTGATAGAATCAAGAAAGCCGCGCTGAAGAATGGATTGTCGTCCCTCGAATTACTTGCCAACAATCTTGAAAAGTTACAAAAGGAACTGGCATCCATTGGCGATAGGTTCGATGACACAATTCAGGATCAGATAAGCCAGGCACTTACCGAGCTGCAGACATGGGCCGAGCTGGAATTGAAGCGTGTGGACGAAGCAACTGGTGGAGCTGGCGTACCACGGGCTAAGCGACTTATTGCGAACGTGGTTAATCGCTACGAAAAGGATCTGAACAGGACCCTAAATGAGCTGATCCTTGTGCAGACCCAGTTCGATTCGGACGTCAACGATGCCGTCGAAGACTATACGGAATACGCCAGGCTTCTGATTGACCAAATGAATAGTTGCGCGGATCAATCTAGTAAGCGATGCAAGGATAATATTGCGTTGTTGGCAGCGAAAGTAAGAACTTCAACCAGTCAGCTGAATCAAATAAAAAGATCCGGAAATCAATTGGTTGCAGCTGGTCTTAAGGCCACCAGAAATTTCGAGAAAATCGAGCCTAACTTGGAAAAGGATATGGAAAAAACCGAAAAAGAACTTGATAGAATCATCAGGTTAAATCCTACTACAACACCGGCTGCAACGACAAGTGCTGAACCAGATGCAACCACAGAAGGAGCTACTGCTAAACCAGATTCAACCACAGAAGGAGCTACTGCTGAACCAGATTCAACAACTAGTGGATCTACTGCTGTTCCAGATGGTAGTACCACTGGACCAGATTCAACAACTAGTGGATCTTCTGCTGGTCCAGATGCTAGTACCGCTGGTGATTAAACCAATAATGAAGACAACGTTGATGACAATAATCATGCCCAATTCAATTCCGATAAGCATGATGGATACTAAGCCAAACCAACATTGAGACAACAACAATAACGACAACGGTATATACGATTGAATACAAACACTTAAGATTAATCCTGGTGGTGGGTGATTACAGCATAATAAAAAATACATTTTCAATGCAAACTCCAAGCTTTTTAATGGCAATACCGAATTACACTCTGTGGTTCACTTACCTCATGTGCCACGCATTCATTTTCATTCTCAGTCTCATTTTCGCTGCAATTATGATGCCATTGTGCAGCGTGCAACAAATTTTTTCGCTGATCCAAGCGCAACGTGCAACGTGCGCCGCCTGCTTAAGTGCATCGGTGAATCCTCGCACCGGAACATTACCCAGTGACCATTGGCAATCGCGAGGCATTAAGTCATTTTGTTTCCTGCTACATTTCCGGTATCTTCCTTTCACTGCTCTCCCTTGCCTCCTTTCTACCGCCATCACTGCCATCCCTCGTGTGCCATAGATTGAGCTTGGTTTGGGTTTCCAATTGGGTTTATGCTCGTGTAGTCGGGACAGCACTCCTTTTACTTCTGTTCTGTTCCTTCTCCCACTCTGGTTTTGGCTGCTGTTTGGCAAATTTATTAGCCAACAAATATGTTTCCTCTTCTTCTTTATCTCTTGGCCAGAATGTAAACTCTTGAAGGGCAAAAAAAATTAGTTTTCTTAGAATTTATTAGGCAAGATCCATAGCTAAAATGCTGCGTTTATTTCTCAATTAAATAAATAAAATTAATTAAATTTGATATTATACAATCAATTGTATCATTTAAAAATCGTTCAAATAACACCACAGTTATTAAATTGCAAACTCTATCAATGTTGCGTATGATTAATTTTTGGCTAGATAAATAACATTTGCAATATTTGTTTTAGAGGCTTAACAAACACTTCAAATGATAATAAATTGGCGCAAACTGTTTATGCTTATTCATATAATATTTACATAAAGGCCATTTTAAATACTATTTATGCTGGCAATTTGTTGTTGGTTAGCTAAAAATGATTTTAATGTAATACAAAATAATTATTTACGTAATTTTTAGGTAAACTTACTGATTCCACAAACCAATTTGCCTGCGAGTTTTTAGGAAAAATGTGGGTAAAATATTTGTAGAAATATAAAATATAAGATATTATAAATAATACTGAAGAAGTAAGTTTACTTGACTAAAAATTAATTATGTTTTCATTTTAATAATTTGTTTAGTGTGAAATTCAATTTCTTATATAAAAAAGAAATATTAAATAACTAAAGGTAAAATATAAATATAAAATTAAAATCAAATATAAATGAAAATTAAAATCTTTTTCTTTCATTTGGTCTCCTCATAACATTATTAAATAATAAGTAAATAAAACATGTAATTATTGTCAAATATGCACAGCAATGTTTGCTGTTTTTTTTCACGTAATCAAACAATTTTTTTACCTTTGAAAGTAATCAAATACAAAATATGCATTCAGCTGTTTAATTGATTTTCATTGTTTACTATCAATGGAAATTATTAGAGCGTTTTACAATTGATTAAATATTTATATTTTTTCTGTGTCCGCGTCATACATGTGTATTTGTTAACAGTTATCTGACACTTTAAAGAGTCACAATCCAAAAAAAAAAACACAATTCTTTACACGCAATTGTTTTATGTAATTAAATGCATGATTGTAAATACGAGTTGTAACCTCCCAGCAGTAGATTGAGATATGCTCATTACCCCTCTTTAAGCTTCCCACTCAAAGTTGGCTATAATTTTAACTCTCCTTATTAAGTTTCACTTTATGGTTTAAATATTGGCAGCTATATTTTAAGCTATAAATTGAACTGTGCTATTTTTGGGTGCTGATATAAATTGAATCCTTTTAAAACATTTAACAAATCTTAGCTGTCATATGTAAAGGGTTTTGATCAGCCTTATAGTCTTGAGTTATATTTTTATATTGCTACTGACATAAATTGTATCCTTTTATAACAGTTTATCAGCTCAAAGTGTCATATTAAGCATACGCAGCGTGTTATACTATCAGCATATAAAAGATTTTATGAGAGCTTTAAAGCTAAATGAAAGCTTTGTTTTGTTATACAGCCAAACAAGTTATCAAAATTTAGTTATAAAAGCATTATGTATAACATATAACTTTTATAACAGCCTTTGACCATAAAGCGACGTCTAAGAACGTTTAGACAGAAAATTAAGTCTACAAAATAAGGGGTAACTATAAAAAATAAGATATAATGCCATTCCCCATTAAAAATATTATTTTATTATATTCTTAATTTGCTCACATGCATTTTTATTGACTGTAATATAAGTATATTTCCCATATATAGTTGGGTTTGTTTAATCACTTACAAACTACTGAGCACTATTACTAGATATCTTCATTGTATACATATTTAATCTGTTATCATTTTTAATTGTTTAGTGAATGCTTCTGAAGTTTGCTGTTTGCGTTTTAAGCCAAAAAAATATACAATTATGTGCAATATACTTTGAAGCTTTTAAAATTCGTTTCTGTTTATTGTTAAAGTACTTAGTATTTGTTTGTCATTTGAGCGCAATTGTTTGCTTACATATATTAGACTAAAGGACTAGCTAAATATAGTGGCTATCAGTTTCTTCTTTTTGGTGCTTAGCTCGGAGGTGTTCTGAAAAATTAATGCCAAAAACAGTTTGCAATTGATAAACTCATATACAGACATAAGTATAACTAACAGTACTTGGGAATTGTATTTTCGTTTTTTTTAATATTTAGGACTTACACTAATGAGTAGAATAAACTTAGGCTAACAGTTTGACTTTATTATTAGGAATTTCCATAATTTTGCATAGGAATAATTTTGTATATATATCATATTGAGATATATTTAGGATGACCAAAAGAAACGGACCAATTTAAATGCCTTTGAGTGTTAATTAATTAAAGTATCTTTAAGATGGACTTTTGATGGACTAGTGAATTGATTGCTCTCCTTGATATGATATTGAGCAAAAGTACAACCGAATTTTTAGGCTCTAATCCAAATGAAGCTCAGCTTGTTTTCTCAATTAATTGGCACAAACAAAAAAGATATATCAATAGCTATTTGAAGCCTGTGGCCTGATTTATATCGCCAATTAACTCCAATTCTCAGTGGTATTCCACACGGGCTATGGGCACACCCATTTCGTCTAAATCAAATACGATCATTTTACGTTTCCTTCGTACATTTGCGGGTGGTGCTATCTGCTTTGCATTGGCTGTCGTTGCTGCTGTTGTTCTCGTTGTTGTCGTTGTGGCTTTTGTGGTTGACTCTTTAAGTGGATTCTTTGGCTTTGCCGTCGTTGTCGTTGTTGTGCTTGTAGTTGTTGCCTTCGTTTTTGTTGTAGTTGTGGTTGTCTTCTTTGTCGTTGCCTTAGCCTGCTGTTGATTCGTTGTGGCACTTGGTTGTGCCTTCACCTGCTCCTTACCCTCTTGCTGGGCATTCAATTCGCGCATTTTCTGTAGTAACTTTGGTTTCTCCTTGTGCTGCATTTCCGACTGTGCGTTTGGACGTTTCGGCAGCGTTGGCAACGCGGGCAGATCGCATCGTTGCCGCAAATGTCGATAAACGGCATCCACACGCTGCACCAATCGATTCACATATTTGGTTGTGGTGCGATCCATTATGGAGGGCGCCTTAATGCAATCATTGCCACCGAATTCGCAAACCTGCAGTGACAAAAGAATAAGAGGCAAATTAGAGTCATCTACTTTTATTTTAGCAAAGCCAACCACTAAGCATTAAAGCAGTTAAGTTATATTAAAACAATTGTAATACCAATCTTAGAATACTAAAAATTGCAATTATTAAAATTATTAAATTAAAATCGAATTGTTAAAATTAAGTTTACGTTTTTTTAAAGCAATTGTAATACCAATCATAGAATTAAATCTATTGGATTATATTGTGACTAGTGCAATAATTATAAGTTCCTTAAAACTTGTAGCACTAGAATGTTAAATAAATAAATTAAATTAAATTAAATTAAATTACTTAATAAATTGATTATTTAATTTAACTTACGCGATAATGCTGCAATATGGCCTCCTTTGGCGGCACATTCAACGATCCCATGCCGGGTGAGAACTCCCAAACAAAATGATTTCCCGCCTCGACCACCGCCTCCGGCTTGCAAATGTATTTGGAACGTTGCTTCTGCGGATGCAGCTTGTAGCGCCTGTTGGTTTAAATTAGTTTAGATACGAAAGAACTTTTGTTTAAGCTCTAAAGTTTTGTAAATTTTACCTGCGTGTCTTGCGCTGTGTGACCAATGAGGCACGCACACTGCCCAGCTGATCGTTGCCACCTGGTATCCCAGAACTGGCCAGAGGATCGTCGGCAAACTGTAGATAATAAAATGCATTCTGAAACGAATAAGCGCCAGTATTGCGATTGCGAAAGCGCTGATTGAGAGAGCTGTAACAAAATAAAAATGAAAAATTAAATATATTTTAATTTAAATTGTTTACTTTGTATTTTTATACATTTTTAGAGTTTTTATGGTATTTATACTCATAAATATTTTAATCAATAGGTATATTAATACATATTTTTAAATGCAAATTTAAGTAAATATAACAATACAACAAATTATTATGTAGCAACTTTGGTTCCATGAATAACTTATTGTAGAATTAACTCAATTTAAAAAAAAACAAGATTTTTTTTAGAATTTCTTACTAAATTTCACCACGCGAAGGGTGTCGCACTCAAATCAATTTTAAAATAAACCTTGTTATTTTAAAAAATTTATAATTTTCTTGGTTTCTTGAATATGTAAGTAAAAATTTTTAATTAATTCTTTAAAAGTAATTAATTTCATTAGAGAAATGACATGGGGCCAATTTCGATCGATTAATTACCTTAACAGCTCATTCAGCGTATCCGTGTAGCGTGGCACGATAAATTCATCGAGATCGACCAGCGCCAGATACTTGTATCGATACATTGTGCGATAGAGGCAATCGTTGAGGGCAGCAAAGAGTCCTTCGGTGCGTATTTCCTTCTGCGAACGCATGCGTAGATTCCAGGGCAGAATGCTGACCGTGGGTCGCTGGTAATGCAAAGACTTTAGCACACGTGGCGTGGCATTGTTGGCCGCCTCTGAGGGCTGCAACGGCTCCAGATCGAAGGCCGTCAGGTTGCCAGGCACCTGACCACGCTGATAGCTCTGAAGCACACATGAAGCCCGAGGACCCAGCGTATGATTGTAGAAGGTAAAGTGCGAGACGCCCAATAAAGCATAAAACTCCAGATACTCCATCAGATACAGAGCCTGATCGTAGCTAAAATGAAAAGGTTTCACACAAACAGCCATGCGATCCGGTATCTGCTCCCCACTGGGCGGTGCATGTGGCAGGGGCCTTCGGGCGTCGCCGCTGCCGCTGCCACTGACATTGGCCAACGGTTGTGCAAAGTCTGCATCATGGTCCGTATTGCGCAGGGTGAGCAAATTTCCAGGCGGCGCACGCAACCTGGAGACAACGCTAACATATTGTGGCACATCCAAGAGTGGGGCACGCACTGGGCAGAGCACAAAGCAGGCACTGTACTTGAGATTCCAATTCTCGCGTATGATCTGCAGAAACAAAAAAAAAGACAATTTTAACCTATCGACTTATCGATAATAGATAACCCTAAAGAAAAGGGGATTAACATTTAACAGAACTGCCGCTTACAGCAGCCTGTTAAAGCCTGTTAAGCTTAACATTTTCTGCAACTTATGGTACACTTACCAAGATTAAAACTTCTTTAATTGTTGGTACATTAGATAATTTTTTTTTATAAAATCTACACATTTTTATACAAGGAAAACATAGACTGAATATATGTTTATTAACAGTCAAAAACTGTAATATTTATAAAAATAGTTTCGTTTTTTTTCAGAAACTAATTTATAAATTACTGGTACATCTTTTATAAATGACAGACAAGGTACCTTTTAAATAATTGTGTACTAAATGATAACACGAAAAGAAAATAATTAAATTTAGGTTAAATTTTACCAAATATTTAAGCCCGATTCACAGTGACCATTAGCTGGGCTAACTCACCTTGACGCGAGCCATTACCGTGGCGGAGGTGTACTTGGCACGTGTTGTCGACGCGGATGCTTCGCTGTTGTTGAGAGGCGTGGGACCGTACCAGAATCTGCACCAGACACGCTCTGGTCCCCGTGTTTTGGTTGCGCCAATGACGCGTACCAGGCGCGCTCCATCGCGCCGATCAAAATAGGCGGAGTAGACAAAGAACTTGAAGCGGGTGCCGTTGACAACCTGCCAAGCGCCGTCGCTGGGCGCGGTGCCAAATGGGAAATGTGGCAGCGTCTCCTCCACCTTGTCGGGCAGCAGTTGGCCCCAAGGTATCAATGGCATGTTCAATCCATTGGCAGCACCACCACCACCACCACTGACACCAACACCAAAGGCACCACCCCCCGCACCACCTCCAGCAGCGCCATTGAGCAGCATGCCCGCATAACGTGGACGTTGTCCGTCGGCGCCTGCGGCTTCTGTGAAATAGAATAAATTCCATGAGACACACGGCGTATACGTCATGATGCGTCGTTGTCCTTTTGTTATCTTAGCGTTGGCCATCTTTGATTGCATTACCCAGAATGGTTGTGCTGAATGGTCGTCGCATTGTGTTCGCTGATTGCCATTTGTACTCACCTTGAATTTTAAGTTTATTGTCACGAAACTGTATAAAACCTAATTTATTATTACTCAGAATGCTGTCATCCAGATCGTAGTCATCCTGCAAGCACACACAATTTGATAACCAATCAAAAATAAATTCAATAAATGTAAAGAGGACAACCATAAAATCAAATGTTGGAACATTAGATTTTTACACTTTTAATTTTCAATTTATATTTAAAAGTTTTAGTTTAAATTTAAATTTATATAAAATGCTTATTTATTTAATATCATATTAAGTTAGATCAGTTTATTTTAATTCTTAAAACTATCTTTGCCGACATTAAAAAAATAAATATAATAAAATAAAACTTGAAAAAACAAAATGCATAAAAATGAATTTACAAAATTAAAATAATAAACAACAATTTTATTTAATTAAAAAAGAATTATGTTATGTTTTCTGTTATTTAAATTTAATGTGTTACTGTGCTTATTCAAAATTTTATAGCCAATCGGCAGAGTTTGGTAGAATTATTTTTTAATATTTAAATTAAATTCTTTTTAAAATAGTATAAAGTGTTTATTAGCATAACAATAACAACCACACATATCAGCGAAAATAGTCTTTTACTACGAATCCAGTTAATGTCATTTTCTCAGCTTATTCAACAGAGATAAAAACAATTCACCTGCATTCGAGAATTCGCATCTCTTCAGAAATGTCAGCTTATGGGTTATGGGAACTGTTATGCTTTCACATGTTAACTTTGTGCTCTGCAGAGCACTTGGGTGCAAATAAATCAACTTTTTGTTAGCTTTTTGCAACAACAAAAAAAATGTGAAGGATAAGGAAAAAGTAAATCATATGCATTATGCGCTCTGCTGCGCTGGTTGCTTAAATATGCAAATCTCTTTTGCCTCTCTCGCAAGCCGAAAAGTATGCAACGAAATATGGCAAGCGGCAAGGCAACATCTTTTGTTTTCCCACGGCCCCACGGCGACACGGCAACGAGTTGGAACCATAAAAATGGGCGCAATAGTTAAGCTGCCACGCCCTCAACCCCCACCCCACCATCTACTGACACCGCCGCCTCCGCGTTATGGCAGCTGCAGCAATAACAAAAACAATTGTTGACCATTTTTTGGTTGGCAACGCGGGCAACGCACACACACACACACATTCAACAGTGCATTTGCATAACAAAACTTACCTTAACATTATCATAATCCGGCATCGAGTCGCCCATGCGACCGCCCAGACTGGCGCCGCCACCGCCGCCCGCCCTCATGGCCATCAAGCCGCTGTGGGAGCGTTCGTCGATCATGAAAACCTGCAGCATGAAAAGGATGAAATAAAAACAGACAGAGCAGTGATAATTTAGAGCTAGAAATGAGCATGTGTCGAGTTTTAGGTCGTGTCACGATATCACAGTAATAAGAAAATTAATAATATCTTACATTTAATATTAATGCTATTTATCTACTCTTTGAATGCAATAAACATTAAAAACTAAAATACAAATAAAGTGCATTGAAGAGATTTAAATAATAATTTCTTAGTCTTATACGAATAATAGTAAAATACCCCATTTACTAAACACCCATCTTTATGGGAAATTACAGCAGGTGCAAGAAAACCTTCGCTTGATATTTAAGCTCTTTTCTATGCCAAGCTTTTAGCATTTTAATTAGCGTCTGCTCCGATAATAAATTGCATGCTGAATTTTTAATGCAACTTAATTGCAATTACAAATCCAAGCCCAACCCAAGCAAAAGAAATAGCAAAAACAAATTCTATAATTGTAAACTGCATATTTTATGAGCTCTGCGTCAATGAAAAAGCAAAATTTATGCATGAATGAATTGAAGTAATTTAATTTAATTTAATCTTTATAAATTGCAAAATTTACTATTAATATACTGTATATAATATGACTTCAGAAAGCTTCAATCCCCAAAAATGCATGATGACTTTCAATTAAAAGGAATATAAGATATGAATTTTAATATTTATCAATAAATAATCTTTTATTTGAAATCCTTTGAAAACACTACTATAAATGTCCCGTAAATATCTTCGATACTTACACGATTATATTATCGAGAGTTACTACTCATAATTATATTTTTGCGTGATTTTAAAACAAAAATATATTTTTTTTTATTGTTTATTGAAAATAATTTTTTTTTTTTTGATAGATAAAAAAAAACAGGCTAATTAGCAAAAACAAACTGGTTTACTTTATACAAACAATACATATTAATAACATTATATATTACATTTTAAAATAACTTAAATAAAGAACATTAGCAATTGAAATAAAATATGGGAAACAGTTACAGTTGAGGAACATTGAGAAGATACTTGATGGTACAAATAATTATTAAAATCATAATTTAAAATCAGTTTCTAAAGAAAGTTTTGAATTAACATATACAATATTTTATGGACTGTTAAATCGGGAAATAATTGATTTCCAAACTCACCTCCGTCAATATGATTAGGCCGAAGACAGCGAAGAAGAGAATTACAATCAGGAAACTCATGCTGGATCTCTCCCGGCTGCCCCAATTCTTCTTGCCGCGCTTCATCGTGGGCGTCAATGAGGTGCGACTGCCGTGTGAATGATTTTGATTATGATGATGTCCCAGTTGCTGTTGCTGTATTTGCTGTGCCTGTTGCTGATGATGATAACAGGCGTGGGAATGTCCCAGATAGGCCTGTTGATAGTGATGGCCACTGCACGATTTGGAATTGGAACCAAGATTGGAGGCGGAGCTGGCGGAGCCCCCCGTTCCCGTTGCGAGTTGTTTGTACGTTGGGGGGCTCCTGTTGCCTAGCATTTCGGCAAACAGGAGTTATGTTTTGGTGGTAAGGTGGTTCGTGGTTAGATTTGGACACTTGTGGAATATTATTGGTGGCTTGGCTTATGGGCTTGAATTAGCTTTATTTGGTTTTTGGCATGGCTTTTGCTTTTTGCTTTGTGGCAAACTGAAAAGGCAAAAACCAATTTTGGCAGCTGATTAATAATCAAATTTTGTTAATGAATGAGCGTAGCAAAACAAAACAAGGAAAGCGGCAAAAGAGCAACAAAAATAAATAGAGAGCGATGGCGAGCAAGAGAGCGAGAGCGCGAGAGAGTGACAGCGATAGCGTAAGTAAAAGAGAGCGAGAGAACGTCAACTTGGCTGACTGACAGTTTTCCTTGTTGGCCACTTAATAAGGAAAAATCAATAAAAACCCGTGCTGCTCTTTACTTGGATTTATGATTTTGATATAGAATCTTTGAATTTATTTCATTTGACTAATTATGTGCCAATGCGAATGTCTAAAATTACTATCCTTCTGGCCTTAATTAAAAGTGTCTCTTTATTTCTTATGGGAATATCCATTCAGGACACATTTGGCTAAGCTTTGAATTTGTTACACACTCTGCACAATCTTTCACCTTTTTAGCACATTTCGCTGCACACTGTTAATGCTCAACTGCAACTTATAATATAATAGTAACTTTTCACTTTTGGCTTTTATAACGATTTTTACGCTTTTCAAACGATTTCCTTCATTCGACTGGTTGGTTAGGCCAACTGTCAAAACAGTCAAATTTACATTGCACTTATTCTAATACTCTCTCTCTGTCTCCGGTTGTCATTCTCCCGTATTCTCTCTGCAAGAGCACAATGCGGCGCAGCTGAAGGACATGCGCAGTTTATGGCAGGACATACGAGTTGAAACAGCTGTTGTTGTCTTTTTAAGGTTCTGACCAGCTGTTGTGAAAACAACATTTGAAGATGAAAATTGGTTTCAAAGGAATAATTGAAAATTTAATCAACTGAAATTATAAAATTATTCTGTTACAATAAATAAAAATCTCGGAAATTGTCCTTGACCCAGACCATTCATACTTATTCTTAATAAGAGTTTAAAGCTAACGAAATATTTTCTAGCAAATTTGGCATCATTTAATTAACTATACGAAACTCAAAAAGAAAATTTAAGTATTTTTAAAATAAAATAGAAAAAATTACGGAATTACTAGAAATATTAATAACAATAAATGTGGGAATTGACATTTTAGTTGACTACGATTCATTAAATTTATTCTAAATATGCAGGAAATTTATGCTGGCATCTTTCATGAAATCAAGAATTTGTGTTCCGGTTAAAGTATTCAATATCTATAATATAAATAGAAATTTTTTTTAAGATTTTCGTGTAGAATAATGCAGTTGAACTTCCATAACTCGAACTTCTGTAACTCGAATTTCTCTCTAACTCGATCTAAATGAGTGGAAGTAAGATTATTAAGCTTAAGAAAAATAACTTTGTAAGTCGAATATCTCCATAACTTTAACCTTTTCTATGGATTATGGCGATTCGAGTAAGGGAAGCTCGACTGTATTTACATTAATAAATATATAATATCGAATATTACACAACTTATTATTACAATTGATAAAAACCCTTTTTTATATCTTATTATTGTCATTTGAATTTTGTAAGATTGAAAAAAAATATGCATTAAAGTTAATTAGTCTACTAAAATATTAAGAAACTTAAAGCTATATATAATAGATATTAGAAACACTTTTTAAACATTTAATATTATTTTTTAAATTTTTAAATAAGCTAATATTTTTACAAACGTGTCTAAAATACGTTAAGAATTCTGTGAAATTTTATTAAATTGAAATGAAATTAAAGTATTATTCACACACACACCATATGCAGTCTCTTAAGTGCACGTGCACTCACACACACACACGTTGAATGAAATCGCTACATAATACCCAATCCTAAGTATCTGAAAGTGCTTCATTTCTATGACGTTCATATCCGGACGAACTTTGCTGCATATATCTTTTGCCCATTTTCATAGCTGAAAGGATGCACAAGGCTGCCCAAGTTAAATTCCCTACCTCCACCCTTTGAAACAATCTGTAAGCTAGTGATTTTTTTTTTTTTTTTTTTTTTTGGGGTCTGACTGTTGAATGTGTGTGTTCTGGTCTGTTTGTCTCTGACCGGTTACGTCTGTTGAGCTGGACAAAAGAATTAGCGGAAACAATAAAATTCGTAAAGTTTTTGAAAACCAATAAATTTGAAGTGTTTGAAATCAATTGGGAACAAATTGCAAAAGGCAAAAACGAACACCAAATGAAAACTAGCAGAAAATACATTGAAAAAAAATATAGATATATATATTTGCGACGACACTTTCATGTGCAGAGTATCCCAAAACTTTCTCCAACACTCGCTTCTTTCTACCTCTAACAGTTGCATTGTATGTATGTGTGTGAGTGTGTGTGTCTTTATTTGTGTGAAAATTCCGCAAGCAATTGAAAAGTTTTCAAAACAAATATGCAAAGAAAAAGGTGCTCGAGTCGACGACGACGACAAGGACGAGGACGAGAACTCCAACGCCTGTCTAAGTGGCGATGGAGGTGAAGATGTAGGTTTGAGATGTAGAGAATGCAAACGGAAACGGAAACGAAGTGGGTGCCATGCTCATCGTCATCGACCCACAGCTTCTGGGCACTGGGAATAACAGTTTTGTTTGCTAAACTTTTGTCATTGCAACGCCAAACAAACGGCAACAATGGCAAAGTAATAGCCAAAGTTCTTGGCCAGAGTTACTAGAAATGATCTAAGGCCATAACTCCACCTTGTATACAACAACAACACTTCACACTGCACTTCTTCAGCTATTTCTTTAATTAATTTGCTTGCTGAATAAATAACAAAGGCATTAACTAATGTGAATGCCAGATAAATAAATACAAGTTAAAAGTGAATCAACAGTGAATATTGTATTTTCAACAGAATCTTACACTAAGTAAATAAACATGCGACATTTTTCTTATTGTTGCTAACAGTTCCAACTCCGTCCACCCTTCACTTCCGTTTCCCTCTCCTCTACTTGCCACTCCACTCCAGTCACTCTGTTAAAGTAAACACTTGAACGCATTCGTTGCACCTCAAGTGAGATTAAATAAAACTGCAGCAAGAAAATTGAAATGAAAATTCAGCAAAGCAAATAAATTCGAGACAACTTATAGCATTTCTCAAGCATTTCTCTATTTCTTTTTTAGACTGCCAAAATTATATATATATATTTCATTTATATACAGATACATTATAGACATATATACCTACATATCAACAGAAGAAGCCCCTGCCACTTGCAACCTGCCATCTGCTGTTTTGCCGCCTTGTAGCCAACTTAACTTTGATGAGTTTGCAAAGTAAAGCTTTTTGGGGGAGTCTCTTGTATAGCTGCAACTTACCTATGCCACTTCGAATCAAAGTAACTCCAGCCTCCACCCTCCTGTCCACTTTTTTCAACTTCTCCTTCTCTTCTTCTCGGCGTGCACTCAACTGTATTTGAAATTATGATTAAAATACCAAAATGATGAGCCGGATAACGAGTAAAGCGCACAAAAGTTGAGTAGTTGAGAGAACAGTTTTCAGTTGCAGTCGCTATTCGAATCGCGAGGGGAGTTTGACTGTAAGCGTATTGCTAGCAAATACATCTAAATATGTACGTATTTAACTAAGAAAAGTCTTACTATTCAACTCTTGCTAATCACTCGATTACAAACTCATGTATCTTAAAACAAAGAATGCAACGAAATTATGTGAAGCTAGGTAGTTCCAAATTACTTCAATATAAAGCATTTATTATTATATTTAAAATTCCAATATCACAACTCTTCCTTTATTCTGGCGTTTTAATTATATTTAATTTATAAATATTAATTATGCCTTATCGACTTCCATTGTGCACCATAAATTGATTAGTAGTCAAATGTAAGCAGCTGAATATTGCTTAAAGTTTGTATGACTGAATTGTTTCTAGTTCTTTAGTTATATAAATACATAGCCCATTAATTAATGATGATGCTAAATTTAAGTACTAGCCTATAAAAGAAAAAAATGGAGAGAGTGAGAGTTGTTTATTATGCAGAAATATAAAGCTTTAGATGTGGGCAGCGTACTTGGCGATTGTGATTAACCTGCTGATTTTAAAATCTGACTAATGCAGCTATGACTATTTAGCGACATATGAAGCATAATTTGGAATCAGCTTTAAGTTACAATAATTATTAATTTTATTTCTTCTTTTCGATCTTTTTATGAGGAATTTCTATAAGTTTTAATTCGATGGGAATATAAGACAAATGTCAAATTTTTTACCGGCATGTACGCTTCCTTCAAAGAGATAAAAGTCTTCTCATAATATTTGTTCACTCACTTGGCTTCAGATACTTGCCCCAAAGCATTAAAATGATTAAAGAATTAAGAAATCTTTGATTATACTTAAGAAGATTACTTATAGTTTTGCTTATATATCTCTATTCTCCTTTAGGGCAACAATTAAAATTAAAACTAATTTATGTCAACATTTCTGAGCAAGTGAACTCATGAAAAACCGCAGTCGCTTCAGCAAATGAACACGCAACAAAGGCAACAAACAGCGCAGCAGTCAGAGAAAAGTTGATGTTAAAAAAATAAAATAAAAAGTGTAGCATGCTTCTAGGCATTTCATTAATCTGCACTTCAGTTTTGTGGGCCTGTTAAGTAGAGTGGGACGACAAGAGGAGGGGAGATGATAGAGTGAAGAATGAGGGGAAATAGGGAAGAGGAAAGGAGACAGAGTGCGGGAGGTCCGGAGGCGACACCATATCAGCCGGATGCGCGCGTTGTTTGGTAATTTCCTTAACGGAAGCGCATGCAGTTGCAGTTGCCCAGGATCAGAAATGGCCCTGAGACGGGGCTGTGTCTGGGTCTGGGCTGAGTCTGGGCAGGCTAGTCTGGTCCTAGTCTGGACGTATGTACGTAAAAAAAAATTGCTTACAAATTTGTTACGAAAATTTCCGCAGCTAATAAAATGGTAGCTTAGTGTGTGGTCCGAGCATTAAAGGCGTCGCATTGCCCATGGGAGTTGAGCACGGTCATTTCCAATTGATTAAGCACTTTTGGCCAAACAAAACCACAAAAGCCCAGCCAAGTTCCCCAGCCAACCTCCCAGATCTTGGCTGCCACATTTGAAAATAAAATGGAAATAAAAGCACTCATAGAATCAAATCGAATCGAATCGAATGGAATGGAAACGAATCGTCTGGTAACCAAATGCAACGAAATGCGAAACAAGCCGTTACTAGCTGGCCATGTTAACGCCATGCCTCAACGCTTTAACTGCATTTGACCAGATCCGAATGAGCTGGACTAGAGACCAGGCCAGGCACTGACCAGACCAGACCGGGAATAGAATCGTGCTCCACTCCACTCGATTCGCAACTTAAAATGCACTTTGGGGGCTTTTTCATTTAGTGCGCCATAAATTAGGCAACTGACTTTTTGCAGCTCAGGCAAAGGCCAAAACGTGGCGACAGTTAACTCCCTACCTTCATCCCTCCTCCCTCCCCGCATCCATCCATGTAACCAGACAGTCAAATCCAATGCCTGGCCAGGCAATTAATCTGCCCGGGTCACGTCGGCGCCAGCTAAGTTAAAAATTCAAAAGTCAACGGGCAGAGAGCGACCGAAAAAAAAATGGGCTTACTGTGCAATTTATAATCAATGTAGTTTGAAATGATCGAACACTACACTATATAAACAGCATAAGAAAGTAGGTGGGCTTATGAGTGTTTTAAACTAGGAGATACCCTGTAGAATATCTTTTATAAAGGTTTTTTCATCTATGTTAAGTAATTAAGTATATTTCATTAGACAACATTTAAAAATTCTTCAGATTAATTATACATAAACAAACTTTAAAGGCGAATCTAGTTTATTTTTTAATAAAATTACATTCTTTTAATAAAATTTTTCTAAATCCTAAACAATCTGTTAGTTTACATAATTTACATAATTAGCATAATTACATAATTAGCTTAACAGAGCACTGTTACTGATAAGTGCATGTTGTGATAATAGATAAATTAAGCAAATTAACAATTTTGCTCAAAAATTAACAAACCTTCGATTGGAATGTAAATTGGATAAAATAATTTCCATTTTAAGTTAGTTTCCAAACTGTCTTTTCTTAGAATATAAGTAATAAATATTTGCCTAACTTAAACTGATCTGCTAATTTGCTTACAGAATCTTAACAGTGCCTTATGCTGTTACCCAAATTTTCATTTAATTTAAAAGTAGTCTGTTAAACAAATTTAAGAAGAAGTATACTTTGGCATTAGAAACTAACTTTGTGGCTGAAGTGCGAACTTCAAATGGTGCAACGGAAACACAATTAGGCTGAGTGCTGGTCACATGTCCAACTTTGGCCGCAAAAGTTCCCTTTAAATTGCTACAGAGACCGGCTATCAAAAGGCTGAGCTGAGAAGAGAAGGTTCCTGCGGAGCAGAATACTATGCAGACCAAGTCCGAGACGTTTGCCACATAAATTCAATAGCACTGGCAATAAGTGCATTAGCAGCATATTTCACAGATTGGCAGACACGTCGCTCCATGGGCTACGTTTCGAAACCAAAACCAACTGGTTGGCCAGAAAGAGGCGTGGCAGGGCGGCTGCGAGGGCGGCGGCCAAGCCAAGGCAAGCAAGCAGACAACTGCCCAGACACTCGCTCGACCAAAAGTAAGCCACAAATTGCACGAGATCATAAATATTTCAAGCATAAAATACAAAATATGCAAAAGTTTTCCATTTTCTTTTGCGCTTTTCGCCATTTGCTTTGCAGTTGCCATTTGCCATTTTACCATTTTACCATTTGGCATTGCAGTTGCTGCCTCTTCTATTCCGAGATAGTATGCACGACATCAAACGAAACAAGAACAGGAAAAGAGCTGTTAGCTAAGGAATATCGAAGCTTAAATACACTTTCGATATGCAAATTTAATTGCACAATGTTTTATTTAAAATGAAATTAATTTAAGAGATATATTTTCTTTAAATAAATGTAGAGTACGAAAATTTAATGCCCATTCTGATCTTATAATTTTAATGTGATCTCTCTCCCTTAATAAAAATAAAATAAACTTTTATAATAAATAATCGTTTTTTCTACAAAATTACCTTACTTATCTAGATTACTTCAAGACAAACTTTAATTAATAAAAGTCATACATACAGTGGCGAGCAAAAGTGAGTCCATGTTCACAACACTGACTTTCATGATTCATAAAAACAAAACCATACAAGGGAATCCAAATTTTTTTTTCTAATTTTTATCATTTCATTCTTAACAAATAGGAGTAAGGCAACATTAATAAAAAAGACAAAATCTTAGATTTTGAAAGAAAAATGAAAAAGGAGAAGTGAAAAAAAATGAGCTTACTTTTTCAACTTTTACCCTAGATTTTTTGAAAAAAAAATTTTGATGCAAAAAGTTTCTCTTATCAATTTATTTAGTAACTAAATAAAAAAATTTTCAAAAATTTCTTCGCTACTATTTTTTAAAATTTTTCAAAAATGGCAAAAAAGGCACTTTTTGTATGAATATGGGAAAAAAGTGCCTATTTTGCCATTTTCGTATGTAAAAATATATTTTTTCGAGCTGAATTATGATAATTATCACGTTTGTCTTACCCGTTACTTCCTCTTTACGACATTCGAAATACCTCACAAACTGCTTAATAGAAATAAACAATTCTATGTTAGAGTATAAAACTGTATTGCTAAATTCTCTCGGACAGGAAAGAGTAACTGCAGCAGCAGTAGGAGATGCAGTAGGAGCATCAAACGCCGGCGGGTGGTGGACAGCCGGCAAGGACTCTATCTCTCTCTCTCTCTCTCTCTGGATACTTGACTCCGGACTTGGCGGCACGTGCACGCCAAATGTTGAACGGAAGTAAAAAAAAAGCGCAAAGAGCGTGTAACGGTACCCAGAAATGGCTACTACCTTTTAGCCTTCTGCTGTGTATGGTCAACCGATTGTGGCAACAAATTGCAATAAGCAATTTTTCAATTTTCAATTTTAGACGCGGCCATCGACGATATCAGGCGGGCGGGTGAGCAAACGAAACGACATGCAAAGCACCAAAAAAAAAGGCAAGCCAAGTCAGCAGCCAGGTCATAATTCAACAAGATACATCCGCGTCCACGTCCGACTCCCAGAGTGTCAGATTCCAGTCAGAGGCAGGCGGACAAGACAAATGTGTGTCCTCCTTAAAAAGGTTCCGCCAGTTGACACACAGTTGGCCCATGTGCACAATTAATAAGTAATCTATGCGATTTAGGTACTCTTCTTACCAATTGTAACGGTTCACTTGAACGAAAACCTATAAAAGCGACACTTTTTTGGGGAAATTTACTAAAGTTTCTGGCTCAACATATCAGACTAAAAACTCATATTATTCGTTTTTGCAATGAAAATATTTAGGCTAATTTATTAATGCTTCATATTTATGTACTTCTAATTAGTGGTGTAAAAATACATCAAAAATCGGCTGCTCGAATTTCGCGTAAGGAATTTTAAACTATGTATGTACTTCAACTCAATCATTTTTTTGATTATCAAACGAGTTAATTAAACAAATTTTCATGAAATATCGACAGCTTTTTCATCGTAGTTTATTTGCAGGGTTAAGTTCAGTTAATTTAACGTTAAATGTAAATGGATTAACTCGATTCAATTTTTGTCGATACTCACATTTTGATATTATACTCTATTCACTGCTGGCTTTATTTACATCACTACCTCTAATGTAAACAAAAAAAACACCGATAATCTCGTTTTGTTTCTAAATAACGCCAAACTAACGCGCAAAATCCAAACGCATTTAAATTATCACTGCAAATACTTAACCGAATAAATTTACTCATTTCTAATGAAATTTACATTTTATTAGATGCCTCAGCTAATTCTTACAATCAAAACTTTTGCTCGAATCGTTCGCAACGAATTAAAGAATGTAAACAACAAATAATATGTAAGAAAATTGATAATTTAGCATTGGCGTAGCCAATAATCTGCAGGGGTTTTTTAGTATTCATGATCATTTAAAGTTCTGCTAATGTTCTTTAATCCACAAAGCATTAAAAAGCCCAACACCCTTCTATACAATATAGATTGTTTTTCTTTAACTCCCCCCATTTAGAATTTCTGGCTACGCCTGTGTGCTGAGAATGCGAATAGCCACCGGCTTATTTGTTTACAAAACGGAGTGCCATAGCAAACAGACTATTGTCCAGACAAATGCATTGCCAAAAGCTCTGATGGCTATGAATTATCATATTGCAGATGCAGATGCAATTCTGCTTGCTATATTATTTTACAATACGAGCATTATAACAATCAGAAATTTTAGCATACAATTTCTGTTAGCTTTAGCGTGATACCAAGAATTTGAAATACATTTTATTTGTATTTCTAAAACTCATATTATTATATAAATTAATTACTGCATGAAATATAAAACTAAATCTTATCAAACATTTATTAATTATTTCATAAATAATAGTTAATATTTTTGCTTATATTACATTAATTTAATAATATTTGCGCCAACGTTTTATCGTAAACATGGCACCCAAACATAACCACATAACTAGCAGAATAACAAAATATGTGGAGATAATTGATTGTTCATCGGATTTTCTTAAAATGAATACCATATTGCGATAATTATGTTCGCAGCTCTCACAGCCATTGAAATCCACATCAACAAAGTCATCCTCCTCACAGGATTCACCAAAGAGGTTCAACTGTCCACGCACCAACAACACAAGGCTGAGCAGAGGAATTAACTGACGGCACTGCAACATCATGGCCAATAAAGTAATACAATGAAAGCCGCTTACAATCAGTTAAACAAATGATTTGTTACTGAACGCAGGGGCCTATAGAGAGCGCGGTTTTATAGCACATTCTGCAGCGAGCTTCGAGTTCGTTCCCAGAATTGCAAACTGTCGCGAACGACGATGAAAAAGTTTACATTTATGTACGGATTGATTACAGCTAAAATGTAGATAGCAAATAAACAACACTTGCGAGTATATAAATTAATTTTGAGAAATCGAAATCAAAGCTTAAATACCCAGTAACACTACCAAAATTATCGAATACATATTATTAAATTAATCAATAAAACATATTTGAAACGTTATTTCGACTTATGTCTTACCAGATATTCATCAATATAAAGGAAACTATTTTTAATAGAAACGTAAAATATTTAAGTTGTTGTTAAATTTATCAAGAAAACTTCAAATCGATTTCAGATAAGTGTATCAACTATGCTGAAGTTTTGTTCTTGTGTAAGTATATTAATCAGATGAAGTAAGTTCCTATTATGTTTTAAATATTGACAATCGACTTGCAGCCAAATTTCGAAATCACTTAATTTGGATATATCCATAGACCGATAAATTTGAGTACTATGTTACATTATCAGTTCCAATAAAGACTTGATCATAAACTTAAATTTGTTATGTCAATTAATCAGATTACATTGAAAATATTGATACATACCTAAGATTTTTTAGATTTTACATATATTTATGGTTCAAAATATGTACCTAATCATATCTCAGAAACCTATCTCATCTATTCAGCTGAAATTTGTTTTGTCAATTCAACAAATTAAATAAAAATCAAAGTATTAATTGTTCAATCACTTTAGTCAATCATATAACGATCTGTATCCGAATCATGCTCCTCAAGCTGTAGATCAATCCAGCTTCTATAGAGTAGTACATTTGTGTAAACTCCCAGCAGCTGAGGACTATCGCAGTGTGTAGCTCGAGCCAGGAGCCCAACAAGGGCGAATCTATTATTGCTGCCGGACAGCAGGCACATGAGCGGAATGGCGCCCAGATCCTCGCACACAAAACTATCCTTTTCGCCGCCAGCGCAGAGTAGAGTATCATTTAGGTTTAAGTGCTGACCAAATATGGACATACGCAACTTGGAAGCGCACTGATCCCGCGGCAGGACGAAGAGGGAGGAACGCTTCAGTGACGTAATGTTCTTGGGGATATCCACAGGACCCCAGCCGGCCACATAGCAATCTCTGAGGTTGTGAATGATTTCGGCAGATGGCAGACAAATCACATGCACATGGGCAGTTAGTTCAAACGGTTTCTCCACGCTTACTAAAAGCAATGCCAGATTATGACTCATCGATTGTGTGTAGCTTGGATGCACCAACAATTTATCCACGGTTCGCGTCTGCTGCGGAAATGGTTCCCACTCCACAGCTGCATCCCATTCGCCGGCCACGAGATGCAAATCAGATGTTCTCTTGCCCTGGACGCAATTAGCCGCTGTGAGCACCGCCACTGGTGTGATAAGAGCACCACTGCACAGATATGCACTCTTGTCATAGATGGCCACCAGCCAGGGAAACTCGCCGAACTTGACCTCCTGCTTGGTGGCTGTAAATCGATGCATGTGAAACCACAAATCCAGACGAGATCCACACTTTCCCTGCTGCAACAAGGAGCCATTGTAGGTCCTGCAAATTGAGAGCTGTAAATTAAAAGAAAACTCTGATTGAAGCCAGAAATTAATTCTCTAAGTTTTCAATTTAAATTTCATATTTTTTTCTTGGTAAGGAAATGGGATTTATGGGTTTTAAAAATATTGAAGCTTAAACACTTTCTCTGGGTGAATGGAGAAATCGTAGCGATAATATTGGGATATGCTGAAAGCGAAAAAACTTTTTTGAATAATAAAATTGACAAATTTTTTTAGAAAAATTTAAAAGAAAACTAACACAAAATATTTTAATAAATTAGATAAAAAAATAGTTCATATTAATTGTATATTTCATAACATTTTTATTTCAATGAGAAGATAAAAGATATTTTTTTACTAGTATAATCCCTTTGGGTTATAATTTTTATTATAACAAATTAAGAATTTTAATTTTTGCACATGCAATTAAAATTGTTTAATCATTTTCGTTTAAAATTTAATAACATTATTCAAATTCTCTCACCGTATCTTTCAAATGGCAGCACTTCTCCATATAGTGGCAATGTAGATGATCCAGAAGCGTTCGATTGAGCTCAGGGTAAAAGTGTCCATCTAAACCGTAGCCCTCATTGCAGAGCTCGTAAGGCACACAATGTTTCTCTGGAGCGCAGGATTTATAGCTGACACCGCTGATCATTGGCGGAATTAACAAAATCATTATCAGTAATTGCAGAATTTTCATTTTATCTAACGGTAGCGCTCGACAACTTGAACTTGAACCGATATGTAAAGTGTGTTTGGTGTCTTTTCTATAGCCTCTAACCCGTTCTCAGAATGGAATGTGCTCAATGTTGCTTAAGGTCTGAAAATATTCTGCTGGGGCGCAATCAAAGCAACCAAGTCGCCAATCCCACAAAAATGGTGTACAAATAAAAGCTCTTTAGCTTAAGTATGGAATAGGTTATTTTTAATCTAATTGTTCTAAATTTTTAAATTATTTTAGAATATATGAAACCACTTTAAAAATACAATGTTTATTAAAAAACTGTATATTTCTAAACAGACCATTATAATAATTTTACAAAAATATAATTGTTAAATATTAAGACTTTCTGGCAAACTTATAAATTTTATAAATCGTCAAGCTGTTTTTTGTAACTTAAATAAATTAAGGTGCAGTTAAAATATAGGTAAATTCGATTGAATTTCTAAATGAAAAATTGAAACAACAATTTTAGCTATAAGATAAAAGGGGTATAACTCAAGGGAAAACATATGAATATGTATATTAAACTTATGTGACAATGCTTTAGAAAGGGTATTACAAGTTCAGCTTAATGTTAATCTTTTGTAGCTACTTAGTTTCGTGTAGTTGTTGCTTAAGTATTCGTGTTTTCTCTTTCTCTACCGACATCAACACGTATCCGTATCTGTTACGGAGCATTAGGTGGCGAGGGCGGTGCACGTTGTGCGTCATAGTATCTTAAGTGCACGTAAATTGAATAAAATTTCGACAAGTTTTAATACTGAAGATGTGCATAGAACATGACAGAAAGACAGAGAGAGGGAAAGAGAGAGAGCGCTTGAGAAAGAGAGACTGAAAAGAGATGACAGTTTGGGGCCTCTGGGTGAATGTGAATCTGAATCTGAATGTGAATGCGAATGCGAATACTTAGCTGGGTAGACAGAAAACACGAATGAATGTATACTTACTTAGTTACTTGTTAGACTCCAACTTGTTTGGCTGAGATTTACGCAACTTAAACAGACTGTCAACAGGAGGTATTGTTGTTGTCGGGGACAGGTGACGCTCGGCAAGGACAACATCGAGTGCATCGAGACACGCGCCAAGTTCGAAGGTGCACTTGAGTCCTGCAAAAGGTCCTGCTACAGTTGCGTTGCCAATAATGCTGCTCCAATAATAATGTAAGACTTAATTTGCTAAATCGTGTTCAAACACTTTTAACAGATGTTATCCTCAAGGAAATTAAATGTTATTGCAATACGCCCCCAACCCAAACTAAATGCTGATTTATACCAAGTACATATGTATGTATGTATGGCAAATGGATTGCGCCCAGACACGCCCCCTTTGGCATTGTTGTGTTGTTGTTGTTGTTTGATGCTTGTGGTGAACACAACCAATAAATATGAACATTTATTATGTGCCTTTGTTGTACGAATCGGAAGTCCATTTACCACCATCATACAAACAATATATTATTTTCATAAACTGCAATCTGATTCCCGATTTTGACCTATGGCAATTGCAAAAAATACTTTACGCATTTTACAATAAACGTAAAATATGCAATTTACGTCAGAAACAAATGGATTTTTAAATGAGCATCTGAATTGAAGTGTTACAAATTTTACCGCAAATCAAAATATTAATATAATTCAACGCCTGACTGATCATTATAATTTATTTTAATAAAATAAATATATTAGTTTCTGATAAAAATATCAAAAATATTTCTAATATTTATATTTATTATTAATTTACATGTTTACCAAAAAACGTCAAAAATATGCTATATCAAAATTCATATGCATAGAAAATTTATAAATTTGTATAAAACTTTTGCATTTAAATTTTATTTAAATTTTGTAAGTGCATCTTTAAACAGCGCTTTTTTATGATTAGAATATAATCTGCTTAACTTAGTGCATTTCTACTCTCACACATTTTAAGTATTTTTAAAATACAAGCTCAACTCAATGTAAAGAATCTTGAGCACAGCATTTGCTGAGCGCTTAAGCTTCCCAGAACACTCTCTTAATTTCGAAAGTAACTCAAATGCATTGGCACTTACGCACTCAACACAGTGAGTCACTCAACTCGTTTGTGGGTGGAGTGAAATGCCACAATTGCAATAGCTGCTCAACTCTCTTGACTACAAAGCACTCCACTCAAGCGCATTTAAGAGAGACGAGTGCATTTGCAGAATGCAAGAGACATTGAGCAGATATGTGAGTTGAGCAGCATTCCTGTTGATAAACTCCTCAACAGCCCTTTGAGTTTTTAACTCAGAGTATCATATTTATGGCACTTTTATTAAAATGTTTGTTTTTTAGAAAATATAACAACGTAATTGTTCCTGGGATTACCTGTAGTTTAAGATATTATTAATGAATAACGCCAATCCGGCTCGCGCTTCTTGATATCTTTCGGTATTTCGTCGATGATCCCACAAGTAAATCTCGTCTGTATATCGGTTTTAATTTTATTTATTCTCAACAAATAAAAATATAATATACATATTTCACGACTGTCGATGTCGCTATTTTTTTTTATGTTTTTTCTTCAAGATTTTGACAATAAATGCGGCAATATTCATAAGGCTGCCAACTTGTTACAAAATAAAAATATACTAATTTTTGCCGAGTAATAGTGTTTTACAGCACTGTGATTATCGATTAATATTCAAATAATGATTTTAAACGTATAAAGTAATTTCTTACGCAACATCCTCCTCCCAAGTATTGCAGTCGGCAATATTAGTCAGACGGCAATACTTAAAGTTTTACAAATTGTTCTTAACATCTAATTTGATGAGTTTGACTATAGGTCTCTTATAGATATTATCTCTTATCTTAACATCTACAATTCTAACAGTATTGTCTTTAGCTGGATAAGTTTTAACAATAATGCCTTTTGGCCAAGTATTTCTAGGTAGATCTGAATCCATTATTAAAACAATATCATCTTCTTTTAAATTATTTTGAGTTTTTGACCATTTGCGACTACACAAAAGATATTGTCTATATTCTTTTTTCCATTTTAGCCAGAATATATCAGCTAGTCGTTGAGACGCTTTCCACATATTTAACAGTCTCAAATCGCTATCTGTTGCTACAGAGTAGAATGATTCTCTGAAATTTGGACCAATTAGTAGGTCGTTAGGTGTGAATGGCTCAATTGATTCAAGTGAATCAGATGGTATAAACAAAAGTGTTTATTCATCATGAACTCAATTTCACAAAACAAAGTTTTTAAGGTATACTCTTTAGGATAACGCTCCTTAAGTAAAACATATAAATACTTTTTCACTGATTGTATTAATCTTTCCCATGCTCCTCCCATGTGAGGTGACAAAGGGGGGTTAAATGTCCAAGTACAATTTTTTGTTGTCAAAAATTGTGTCAGTTCGTCTTCTTGCCAGTTGTCTATGATTAGTTTTAAGGTCTTTACTTGCTCGTTTAAAATTGGTACCGTTGTCTGAGTAAAGTTCAATGGGAAAGCCACGTCGACAACCAAATTGACGAAAGACGTGCATAAATGCATTACAGGACAAGTCTTCGGCTATTTCTAAATGAACTGCACGGGTTGACATGCAGGTAAATATTACACCATAACGTTTAACATGGCTTCTGTTTATTAATATCTCGATTGGACCGAAGTAATCCAAGCCAACTTTTAAGAAAGCTCTTTCTGTCGGTTCAATTCTACACTTCGGTAACTGTCCCATTACAGCAGTCTGTGGCATGGCACGTTTGTTTTTGCAATACTGACAGTTTCGAATTACTTTCTTCACTGTGTTGCGACATTTTACAATCCAATATTTCTGCCGGAGATTCGAAATAACAGTTTCTGTGAAATGGTGACAATTTTGTCGATGATAGAAATTAATCAACAACATGGTGAATCAAAGATTGAATTTTGGCTCCAAATGTGTCATCACTTTTTCTTAAATGAATAAGCTATTAATCGATCGGTTAATTTGTTTACACTTTATTCCAAACGTGCACATGACGAATGTCATCAAAAGAGAGGCAATAAATGCACGAGGACTGTGCAGTTTAATTTGCTGAAAAGTGAGCTCACGCTTAAAAGTCAAATTAAAATTTTAAATCGAGATGTAAAATTACAAATTAAAATAAATATTGTAAAAAAAAGTATTAACTATTAATTACAACTGTTTTTATGTAAAAATGTGTTTTAGTTGTGTTTTAATAATTACTTGTTTCCAGTGCCATTGTCTGTTTTGTGCTTATCTAAATATTAATACTTTAGGTAAAGTAATAATTGAGACGCCCTTCTTTGCCTAAGTTAAGACTTATGTCTTAATAATAGTTATTGTTTTAGTATTTTGAGTCATGAATTTCAGTTGCCCAATTTGGCCCGTGCTTGTGTTATATGCATTTAGCCAAAGCGGTCTCGTTGGGGCTAATAGTCGATAAGCCCAAAACAGGTGGTAGTGGATCATCCAATGATGAAAACACGGCAAGAACATTTTTAAATAAAAATAATGCATACTTGTCTTCCGAAATAACGGCCATTGAGAAAAATTTAATTGAAAATTGTGCAACATTATTGCAAGCCTTGGCTTCAGGGTATTCAATAAATGTTAAAAAATTTAGAAAATTTGCACTGGATACTGCAAGAGAACTGACAAAAAAGTACTACTGGTATTACCTCCCCCCGTCAGACCACAAAATTTTAATTCATGCTCCTGATGTCATTGCACATGCACTAGTGTCGATTCGAGAGCTCTCCGAAGAAGCTGCTGAGTCTAGGAACAAGGACATAAAAATGTATCGACTCCATCTTACTCGTAAGATCTCACGTGTAGCAACAAACACAGACTTACTAAATAGATTATTATTGAGTTCTGATCCTTTTTTAACCGGGCAACGAAAATTACCAAACAAAAATAAATCTATTTTATTGAAATCTGTTTTCGATTTACTTGATTAATTTTTTTCATTTCATTTCATTGATTTTTTAATATTTTTATTTTTGTAAGCTACAGCTTCGAAAAAATTAATTGTTTTTGTTTTTTTCTTAATTTTTTTTTTTTTTCAATATAGTTTGTTAAAATAAATTAGAAAAAAAGCTATAAAACAGTTTTAGTTTTTATTTACTATTTTTTTTTTATAAGGTAGCGGGGGAGGGTCTCGGAGTTGTCCAACCATAACTATTTTGTTTTTTATAATTTGTAAGTACCATATAAAGCTATTTCCGAAATTTCGCATTGATATTCCAACGGGAAGTATTTTGGCCACCATTCCCATACAGCATAGTCCACTGTGCACTGGTTAATTTTATTGGCAATGATTTTAAACTGCTTGAATTTTTTATCATTTCACCATTCTGTAAGTTTTCAATTTCGGATTGAAAACTGTCTGATTGCGACTTTCTGTAAATTAATATTTCAGCTTTAATTATTTCATTAGCTGTTAGTTCCGTGTAAAGTCTATGTTCTTGACTTGATTTACAATTTGTCACAAATCGTATTACCCAAGCCGTTGTTCTTAAAAATCGTGTCCAGTTGGAAAATCTTGTTTAGTCCGGTATAATAATTTCGTCTTTCGGGGAAGAAATTATATTTACATACTCGTTTGTAAACATTTCTTTATCCTCTTCTGCCAAAGATATTTTGCACATTGGCCACTGACAAGCATCTTTATGCAAAAACTTAGGACCTTTTATACAGGGGCTATTGCAATCAAAAGTAATTTTAGTTATCTTTGTTGCTTCATCAGCGGGGTTAAATTTGGAAGGCACATACCTCCAGTTACTCACATTTGTCGTCTCTTGTATTTCTCCTAAACGTTGAGATACAAAAACCTTAAAGCGTTTACTGCTTGACTTTAGCCAGTATAAAACAATTTGAGAGTCAGTCCATAAGTATGTTTTATTGATTTTCAAATTCAGTGTCTCTTTTATCATTTTGCTAATTCTAGCTCCCAATAAGGCTCCTTGTAATTCTAACCGTGGTATCGACATGGGTTTAAGGGGAGCTACACGTGATTTAGCTGCTACTAACATACATTCAATTGACTTGTCCTTTTCAAAACGTACGTATGCACATGCTGCATAAGCATATTTTGATGCGTCAGTAAAAATATGTAATTGAATGTCACAGTTAATACCACTATCCCAAATGGCTTGGAGAAGTATCTTTTTTGCTATAAGCAAATTTGAAAGATACCCCAATGGGTCAAATATCGACATTGTTATTTTTAAAACCTCTCGCTTTGTCGGTCTTCTCAAATTTTCAAGAAGTTCGCGGTGTGACTTTGTAAATTGTAAGTTATAGCCAAATGTATCTTTCTCGTAGTTCCAAATTAGTCCTAAGACCCTTTCTTCAGTTAAGTTTTTAATTTTAAGAGAAGATTCTGTTTTGTTTTGACATTTTGCTAGCTTTATTTTACTGAGAACGTCTGCTGAATTGGATATCCAATTGCACATCTGATATCCACCTTTCTGATGCACATATGTGACATCCTTGATAAGCTGAACAGCGCTGTCGATGTCATCTGCTCCGCCTAAGTAATCGTCCATATAGTGTTTGAATTTTATGTCTTGACAAGCTTGCGGATATTCGTTTTCGAATTCGCATGCATTACGATTCCTAACTTGTTGTGCAATACTTGGACTACATTTAGCTCCAAAAAATAAAACTTGAATTTCATAGACATCAGGAGTTTTTTGTTGTTTACTCTCTCTCCACAAAATTCTCTGTGCATGTCTGTCAGTCTGTTTTACCCTTATTTGTAAAAACATCTCTTTAATGTCTCCCACAAAAACAATTTTATGCTCTCTAAAATTCATCAGAACAAAAGACAATTGATTGTATAAGTCAGGTCCAGTAAGTAAGAAGTCGTTTAGACAATAGTTATGACTTTTAGCAGCTGCGTCAAAAACAACTCGCAATTTGTCTGGCTTATTTATATTTTGTACTGCAAAATGTGGGAGGTAGTATGTCAATGGTGATTTTATGTCGATTTCAGATGGACTTAGTTTTCTTAGATACCCTTTCGAGACATGAGACTCGAACATGTCTTTATACTTCTGTCCATAGTCAGGATTCTTGTCAATTTTGCGTTCACACATCAGCAATCTAGAATATGCGTTATTGTAGCTTTCTGGGAGTTGTATGTCGTCGTTCTTCCAGAAAAGACCACATTCAAATCTATCTCCTACACGTTTCAGTGTATTTTCAACAATAGTCATACACCTTTTCTCGTCCAATGATATTGGAAAATCATTTTGAGTAGTGAGCTCATTTTCTATTGACCAATATGATTTTACAAGATTGTGTAATACGTCCAAATCGTCATCAGAATTTTCTGAATTATTGTTGCTTATATGAAATGCATAATTTGTCTCAATAGGATGTCTGTCTGGTTCTGTTACACCATGCACAACCCAACCTAACAAAGTTTTGCTGGCAACTGGGCCATTGAAACCTTCGTATTTCAGTTTTCGTGACACAATCAGAGACCAGTTGTCTTGTCCAATTAGAATTTTTGGATGAGCCTTCTCGTACGAACAGTGTTTGAAATTCTCCAAAAAGTTAAATTTGTCTGTCATTTCGTCTATGCTCAAAGTTTGAAGGGGTAAATTGAGATTGGCTACAGTTTTAACTTTTCTCATCATGAACGTCTTATCATTTACACCTTCACCTTTGATACGTACGCTAACTACTTTAGAATCGTCCTGTTCGTATATTTTATTGTTTGTCCATTGCATTTTTAATGGTCTGGTGGGTCCGTCAAGACCTAGATCATTGGCTAAAGTTTCGTCAATCAATGATATTGTCGATGCCTCGTCAAGTAAGGCGTATGTGTCTATAGCGTTTTTGGGTCCAATCAGAGTTACATGTATGACTTTTATCAAAACTTTGTTCTTGTGACTATTTACGTTACAGTTTTTATCAGTGTTTGATGTTGATTGATCATTATTGTCAGACTTGAATGTGTGGCTATTTTGAGCTTTATCTTTATGCAGAAGGCTGTTATGACTGTAGCTGCAGTTATTCATGGTACACTGCTTTTTGCGCTTACAATCCTTCATGACGTTCTTTTTGCCAAGGCAAGAAATACACAAGTTATTTTGAGTAACATGCTCCCAACGCTTGTCAACATGTAAGTCCTTAAATTTGCTACAAGTGGTGACATAATGATCAGTCAACTTGCAATAATTGCAATACGATTTCGCTTGAATCTTGTTTGTGACGTTTTGCTGACCTGAAACTGTTAATGTGCTGTCTTTTGACTTGCTAATGTTCTGGACAAATCCTAACAGTGTTGCAGCCTTAATGGTTTCACCTAACCATGCTTGCAAAGCAATTATTTTTGGCTCAAGTGATTTTGATTTATTGTAGTGTTTTATAAATGACATTTTTGCGATATGGGTAATTTTTCTAATATTTCGTCAAAAATTAACGAGTTTCTTATCTGGTCAATATCTCCTACATTTAACAAAGTGTGTATCAGATTGGTAATTATGTCGTAAAATGCAAATAGCTTGTCATATTTATCGTCTTTGACAGTAGGGAAATTCCTTATTTTTTCTATTAACAATCTTATTATGTGACAAGGATCGCCGAAACGTTCTTTCAGAATTTCGATAATTTTTTCTACGTTTTCTGGTAAGATTAAAAGTGAATGTACACATTCTTTGGCACGACCTGTCAGAGCCTTTCGGAGTCTACTTAAATTCTCATACGGTGTAAAATGACAAATTTCTGTACTATTTTCAAACTCGGCCAAAAATATGGGCCACTCTAATGGGCCCCCTGAGAATGTCGGCAACTCTTGTTTAATAGATTGTCTGGCCATGAATGATTCCATATTAATAATGTTATTATTATGGTACATATTGTCAGTTTCAAATTTTAGCTTACGCTGAGCAGTATTCACCCAATCACGTGTGCGGTCGTCTGGATATCCATCGTTGTCTACATTGTTCATATCGTCTGCCATGCTAGCTTTGTCCGATCCCAATTGGACTATGCTTTTGCTCCAATTCCAACTGTTTCTGTTGAAATTCCAGTCGTTCTCGCTCCTGCTGCTGTTTCGCCATTTGATCGCGAAGATGCTCCTGTTTTTTCAGATACTCAAGTTGTACCTGAAGTCTTTGCACCTTAGAAGAGGTGCGCGAGAATTGACTTCCTTCCGAAGTCACCGATCTTTTGGTTGATCCTAACATTGCCGGGATTGATGCAGCAATATTACCAGGTTTTCTCCCGACGAGGGTTACGTCTTGCTTCACTTCAGGTCGGGGTGTGTCAACAACTTGTTCGTCTTTGGTCGTCATCTTTTTTGTATTTGGCTGCTGCTTTGTAGCACTTGTGTTCTTCTTTTGTAATTTCTTTTTATTTCCTGATGGTGCCATGATCTTTGTCTTAGATGCTTTCACCGTCTCAGAAAAGTTGTGAAATTATTTGTCTTTTGTCTTTTTTGCGGGTCTTTTTACGCAGACATCAGTAGTTGTCTCTTTCTTACACGTAGAACACAGGCGTCACTAATACACATACATAATTCGGCGGCATTGAAAGTGTATGCATATGTGTGTCTACTACGCAGTTTTACTGATGAAATAAATTTTTTCTGATGAAATTATTAAAATAATTTCACCATCCATATGCCGTCCTGTTGGCTTCGAAGGACCATGTTCCTGGGATTACCTGTAGTTTAAGATATTATTAATGAATAACGCCAATCCGGCTCGAAGGACCATGTTCCTGGGATTACCTGTAGCTTAAGATATTATTAATGAATAACGCCAATCCGGCTCGCACTTCTTAATATCTTTCTGTATTTCGTCGATGATCCCACAAGTAAATCTCGTCTGTATATCGGTTTTAATTTTATTTATTCTCAACAAATAAAAATATAATATACATATTTCACGACTGTCGATGTCGCTATTTTTTTTTAAGTTTTTTCTTCAAGATTTTGACAATAAGTGCGGCAATATTCATAAGGCTGCCAACTTGTTACAAAATAAAAATATACTAATTTTTGCCGAGTAATAGTGTTTTACAGCACTGTGATTATCGATTAATATTCAAATAATGATTTTAAACGTATAAAGTAATTTCTTACGCAACATAATGGTTATTTATAAATTTATTTCTATAACGTTAACTAAGAGCAGTGGACCAACATTAATTTGAAAACTTAAATTATTGATTGAAATTACAATTTTAAAAAGATTTTATGTAAAATTAAAACCAGGGATCGTAACGATTATAAGTTTAATGAAAACAATTATGAAATATTTTTATTTTTTGATAAGCAATTAAGTTTATTTGAGCACGCCGCATGCTACTTAAAGCACTCTCATGTCAGTTACAAGTCTGGCAGGCGTCAATTATGAAATAAGAGTTATTTGCGGATTTCTATAAAAAAAAAAATTTAAAAGTAACTTTTATTTTAAGTTATAATAATAAAATTTTAAAATATATAATTTTTTCAATTTTTTAAAAATTATAGCTTATTTATTTATTTGCTTGCATTTAAAAAAATAAAATTAAAAAATAATAGTTATTTACTTGTTTTTATTATGAAAATTTAAAATAAAAATATATTTGAAATGTCTTTTCACGAAGTCATTATATTGATGACATGTGGAACGACTTTCTTTCTAAGAAAGAGTAAAGACTGACAGATTAGTTATTTTTTGTTTATTATATTTTGTCATTTGCTTTCTAAAAATAAAACAAAAATATTTTAAATGCTGAGTTTACTATAAGCTGAATTCGGTTATGGGGTTTATCTCAGATAGCTTTGTCAAACGGGATTAGATACCATAACTGTTGAAAAAAATGTTTTCATAATTTTACACTTAAGATATTTAAAATATTTTTAAAATAAAAAAAAATAACAAAAATAAAATTTAATTTTAAGGGTTTTTTTTTAATTTTTTAAATTTTTAAAAGCCGAATTTTAGCGCTTGTTCGTTAATTTACGCCCATTCGGATATCAAACCTACTTTTATTTTGTTGTCTACATTTTCAAATATCTAGAAAATATATTTAAAATTTCATACCGATATCTCAATTCGTTAAAAAGTTACTGACTTTTGACTCTAATTTTCTTAAATAGCCATAGTATTTACATGGCTTGCTCGGCTCATTTCACCGAATTCAAAAAAATTGTTTGGCTGATTAAAAAAAAATTGTTCATAAAATATTTTGTAAAAAGATTTATCAGAATAAGCCTTAAGTACCTCAAAATACCTTAAAATACCTAAACCTGAAATCTTCATGCTTCTCAGCGGATGCTAGGAATTGATTTTAGACACATAGTTTTCTGGTGAAATTTTCTTAGAACTCATCGTAGATATCGATTCTGGTGGTAAGAGTTATGGTATGACTTACAAAAAAAATTTAAAATAAAACTTATTTTTCAATTTTTATTATAAAATATTTAAAATAAAAGTTAAAAATAATTTAAAATTTAATAATTGGTAAAAATTCGACTTTCTTCCGACTCATAACTCTTACGTGCGATCCCTATTTAGAGCAAAGAAGATAAAGTAAAAAGAAATTATTTAAAAGTCTTGGGATATTCGAAAAATCATCAGATAAAAATAAAACAAAATTTCACTCAAATTTGATGATTAATAAACAACATTTGAATTATATTTTATTTTGTATACATAAGGTGCGTTTCATATTCATAAGACACTTTGAAATAGCAAATGTAAACTTCAACCAAAATTAAAGAAAGCATTTAAATAAATGGTTTCTTATAAATATATGTTCTAATATTAATTGGCTATCTGTAAAGAACCGTGATTGGCGCCAGTTCTCATGCATTCAGAAGAACCGTTATCTTTTGCATGACATGCTCTGTTTTCTTTAAATTTTTGCCGTTTCATAATGATAAGACAGTTGTTGAAAAATTGAGTTTAGTGAACTAAAATGTAATGAGTGCGATTTTGTTTGATGTTTTATTGATAATCTAATCCATTTTACCAAATATGCCGCGAGGTATAATATTGTAGAGTGAAGATTAGGGAAAAATTTTGACCTCGAATGACCTTTACATATCATTATCTCTAATTTCGCGAAAAATTAAGAGAATTCGATGCGTAGTCCGATTTTTTTTTATAGAATTCAAGTAATTTCGTTAATTTAAAGATAACTGGTAAAAAACAATTGTGCTTTATACGTTAAGTCTCTGAAAGATTATTGGTAAAGGTCAAACTCACCCGTTTCTTGCACCAATTTGGCCGCGTCTGTGGGCAAGAAAGCATAAAAAACCACGATTATTTGCACCCTACAGCTGAGAAAGGATACTAAGTTCTCGAAAATGTTGAAAGAACTACATTTTATGCCACGTCACAAGCAGGCGCGGCGTTAATTTGAGGAAGATCATCTTTCTACCCACAGGAACACATCAAGACATAAATCTGGTCCTTAAATTCCTCTGATTTACAATTTTTCCTTTCTAAATTATTTTTTCTGATGAAAAGATGAAGAATCTTGAGGGTCCTGATGACTCGCTATTCTATTGGAGCGATTTTCAAAAGGATCCAATTTACTTTTCTAAACGAAATATGGGTGGCGGTTCCGTTATGGTGAACGGTGCTTTTACATCGAAAGCCATGTTGGATTTACGGTTTATATCATCTCGAATGAAGAGCAAGAAGTACATTTGTGTATTAGAAAGCAGTCTCCTTCCTTATATTGAAGCAAACAGTGGAGATCCTCTTGTTTTCCATCAAAACAACGCTCGCATTCATATTAGCAGAGGAAAAAACGCTTATTAACTGATTGCTCAATCCAAACAGTAAACTGCCTGGCATGTTCCCCGGATGTAAATCCCATTAAAAATGTTTGGAGTACATAAGTAAGACGGGATAACGATGAAAAAACGAAAATTTAACGCTATTGACAAACCTAAGACGGCAACTATGACCGAATGGGGTAAGCTGGATCCCAATCTTTTTAGAAAGTTATACGAATCGATGAAAAACAAATTTTTTTGTATTGCTAAAGGTTGGAGTGATCTCATTGACTATAAAAAAGTTTAATTTCTGCACATAATCCCAAAGAATTGCCAATGAATCAATTTGTTAAATCATTATTGAAAAGTGTCTTATATTTATGAAACGCCCAAATATTGCTTTTTCCTTAATTAATATTATTTGCATAAACTATCCATTCTAAATTCTACTAAAACTTGTTGGTTTTATTGCTAAGAATATTATATAAAAAAACAACATCGATAAAAAATGTATTTTCTGAAATATTAACAAAAAATGGGGTGTCTTATGATTATGAAACGCACCTTATAAAAGCTAAATATCTTTGTATTCATTTCTATGGCTCTCAAGAGCTTTTGTATCAAATTCTATTCAAAATTCGCAGCTGCAGTTAAATAAATTTGTATGTTATTTGAATGTGCTATAGAAATAATCTGAAAGGATATTAAAACTTTTCCACCCGCCCCAAACCGCTTTTAAGTAAGACAAAGAACAATATTTATACCATTTTAACATATAGTTTAGTTTATTCCACTTAAAAATGAATTCAAATTGTTTCGCATATTGAACAGAATAAGTTGTATGTCTACAAGCATGGTACAATAAATGATATGGAAACGTAAGAAGCATACATGAATGAATGTAAGTAAATACAGTCGAACTTCCCTAACTCGAACTTCCCTAACTCGAATTTTCTCTAACTCGAACAAAATCGAGTGGCAATAGCGTTTACTGAGCAAATTTCATACAATTCGGTCTCCCTAACTCGAACTTCCCTAACTCGAATTTCTCCTTAACTCGAACAAAAATATTGGCCCGTACTTCTGTAAGTCGAATTTTTCGGGAAAATCCCCAAAAAAGCTTAAATTTTTTTTCCTTTTTATTTAATGCATTTGTTACCAGCTCGTTTTAATACGAATTATTGATGAACATTAGCATATGGTGATGGTATATGATAGAATATTGCGTCAACAATTATTTAAACTTGTGAAATTCCTATAGGAAAGATGTTCTTAATGTACTTCTTTGTCAGCGCATCAGTGCAAGATTATTTACCATGGCACCAGCACTTGTATTAAAATTTTTATCTCTTTTAGAAATCTTTAAACTTAATTGTTAAGAAATTCAAAAGTGGACCAAAAAAATTGAAGTGGCTGAAAAATATGGTATCTCATCGAAAACAGTTTTCATTATATTAAATAATGGAAAATGAATTATGTCATTTGTATCGGGAACAGCAAAAGAACGATATAACCTATTTTTGAAAATATCGACAGGTCTTAAACAAACTGGAATTTTTCGTTGTTGAAAATAATAAGAAAAGTTTGCAATTTGAAATGTATTTATGACTGAATGCAATTGTAGTTTCATTTAAAAAACTAAAAAAAAAATTCCCTAACTCGAAGTCTCCCTAACTCGAACTTTTTCTCGGATAATGGTGATTCGAGTTAGGGAAGTTCGACTGTATGTAAAAATATCTGGTACATAATATATTGTATTTACTATGCAAGTTAATGTCACATTATGATCAGCTAGACTTGATGACTATCTATTAAAAGCAAAGACCAGTAGAATTGCATCTATTGTTGGGGGTGGTGGAGATAGGTGGTCATCTCTGGAACTGGTTTACAAGTCAATCTCAGCCAATATCAGTCCATGCATTACGCCGTCCAGTCCAGTCCCAGCCAGTTGATGCAACGTCACAGCGTATCGTTGAACAGTCGCTTGGGTTTCTTATAGTTGGGATTGATGGGCCCGGGCAGGACATGGGGCTTCAGAGCGCTCTTGCCAGGCTGGCGATTTGCATCGTATGGCAGCTGTGGCGACAGCTTCAACTGGCGATAGTAGTCACTCTTGGGATAGGCGCTATTGCACTTGGTCATAATGCGCACCCGTTTGCTGCCGCTGTCCGTTTGTGGTGCGCCCATGCGAAGACGCTGCATTGGATTCTTGGGCGTGCTCTGGGCAGCGAGTGGATTCAGCAATAGTTTACTGTTGGCCTGTTTGACTTGCACCTTGCGCGACGATACAAAGAAATCCTGTTCACCCGGCTGCAGTGGCTCATTCCAGCCGTTGGCTGCAGCAGGCGTAGGTGTGGTTACTTCATCCTCCGATGACTCTACTGCGGGTTCCACTTTGGGCTGCTGCTGCTTGGACTGCTTTTTGGGCTGCTGTTTGGACTGTTCCTCCTTCTGTTTTGGCTGCTCCTCCTTCTGTTTTGGCTGCTCTTCCTTCTGCTTGCTTGGCTCCTCCTTCTGCGTTGTCTGCTTTTTTGCCTTCTTCGCCTCCTGTTTGACTGGAGTTGGGGCTGTCTTTTCAACTGGTTCGTTCTCGTCCACCTTCTCCACAATCCAGGCATTGTTAATGCTGGAGCGCACCTTCTCGTTACGCTTCACTTGCTTCTGCAGCTTGGGCGACATGGCCTTGGCCAGCACATTATCCAAGTTGTTCTCATCGACCTCTTCAAAATTGATGGAACTCAAAAGACGCTTGCGCTTGGACTTGCTCAACTTCTTGAGGTTGCGACCAACGCCAAAGTTCTCCTCCTCGAACTCATCGGCCTCGGCGATCTTCTGTTCTACCATTTCGGCCAGTGTTGTGCCCTCCGGTTTGGGCATACTGCGCACACCCAACGGAAACTCACCGCCGGCATACGTCTCAAAGATGTGAATCAACTTGCGCAGTCCCTTGCGCCGTTTGCTGTTGTATTCCTGAGTGCGCAGCAGCGTCTGCAGCTCGTCCAGCACACAGTCAGCGTTGAGTGGCAGCTCGGGCATTAGAACATCCACATTTCCCGCACGTGGATCAAGGGATGTGGTTTCCGGCTGCTGTTTATCGTCCTCCTCCTCCTCCTCCTCATCGAAGCCCGAGTCCAGCTTCTCCACATCGTCTATCGAGGCAGTGGGAAAGCCCATTTCCTTCCAGGCCTTATACTTTTCACTGTACTCGCGACCCAGCTCACTCTGGTAGAGCAAGTGATAGAGCACTCGCGTGCGGCACTGTGCCACCAATTTGGCATCTCTCTGTGTGCCCACATAGTGTACGAATGGCTTCAGGAACAGATTGACCTGGGCAGCGGTGATTTCCTCATTCGCCGCCTTGGCCAACTCCTCGAAGAATACGTCCATGTAGTGCATGGTGAGTCCACGGGACTTTGGCTGCTCGGCGAGCACAGATTGCTGCATGCTGGCATTGAACGTCTGTATTAGCTCGGGCGACCATTTGCTCTGCTTCAACAGACGCAGCATGTAGCGCAGCATGCGACGCACAAGCATCAAAAACTTATCCATACGCCACTGATCGATGCCAAACCATTCCTGGCACATGGTTCGCATGAATGCACTGAAATAGGCCACACTGCAGGCCGTGTTGCCGCCAAAGCTGTCCACCATTTGGGCCAGCTGCTCGGCCAGCTCCTCCTGCACCAGCGGCTTGTCCGACATCCACACATTGTAGTACAGACCTTTCCAGATCCGCATAAAATCATCCTCGGTGAATGGAAACGAACTGACGGCGCGCAGCTGAAACCATTTTCGCAGCTTGCGTATCTGACGATTGCGCTTCGTCAAGTCATTGCACGCCAACGCACGCACTATTTTCACCTCCTGGGCAATCACGAGCAGCTCTTTCGGCACTTTCGCTTGTGAGACGCCATCGTCATCCTGCTCCTGGTTTTCATTGTCGTTATTGTCTATGGCAGCCACCTGGGCGCTGCGTTTAATTGGCCTTTTCCTGGTAACCATAATTGATTATTCACAGAACGGACGCAATTAATTCTCTTCTTTCTTTTTGCAAATTCCTTCGGTGTGTATTTAATTTGACTGCTGCGAGAAGGAGAGCGCACGTGTTGTGCGCACGGTTGCCACTTTAAATCAGATTGAGACAAAAACAAAAAAAACACAGCCATACTCAGTAAGTAATCATGTGGCAACCTTGGCTAAGCTTAGCACTTTACAACACTTTTCGAGCTGCACTGAGCCAAGATGAATTTATAACCAGGTGATGTATTCGTTTGACGTTCCCTCTTTTTCGGGGCGGAAACGTCATTACGAAAGCAAACATCGTAGTAAGCGGTTGTATTAAATTCTCTAAAAAAATGTCCCTTGTGTGAAAAATACATATGCCGCTCGAACGCAAGTCGTTTGGTTTGTGTTTCCAGAGATATGAAAAAGAGACAAATAAATGCAACAGGAACTGTGGAAGCATGCACCGGTGAGCAGCTTCCACAAAGAGAGCAACAGGGATAACAGCGTCGATGCTGACGGCTAACAGGAGCTTAACAAATATCCATAATCACAATTAATTAATTGGTTACCTACGGGTCATTACAGGAACAACAAGACAAACATGCCATTGCATTTTATTTTCATTTTATATATTGCACAGCGCACAAAACGAAAATGAGTGAAGAGTATAGAAAACAAAACAAAACAATTTTTCTATATATCTATCTCTGTCGTCTCTCTCACGACAGACTCATTTTGACAATTCCGCCCCGAGAGAGAGCGAATACATCACCAGGTATAAATCCACCTTGCACTGAGCAAGTAGTAATAATTTTAGAAGGTAACGTTCTTTGCAAAATCGATTTTTATCTTTGAAGACATCAACTTATATGCAAATGACTATGTTTAATTAAAATTTAATAATATAAAACATTTTAATTCTTTACTTTTTTTAATAAATATTTGCATTTTATTGACCGGCTTTTAACACTGAAAATATATATCCGCGCTGGGCAGCACTTTTCGCCAGCTGACATTCAGAATAATAATTTCCATTTAATTGGCTTTTAAAAGTTAACATTTCACAAATTTAATCATCAAAATGCCTGTATTAGCTGTAGAAAATTCCGAAGACTATCAAAAATACATTAGCGCCGACAAAACGACCGTTGCTCTATTCTCCGCCGAGTGGGCCGAGCAATGTGCTCAGGTCAACGATGTGCTCAATGAGCTCGCCAGCATTCTGGGCGACAAGTTGCAATTCATCACACTAAATGCCGAAAAGTTTCCAGAAATTTCAATGAAACACCAGGTGAGTAATATTCGTGATGCTTTTTAAAAGCAGGCCAATTAATTTGAAATGTTGTGCCAGATTGATGCGGTGCCAACGGTTATATTCTTCAGCAAGGGCTCCGCTGTGGATCGTGTGGACGGCGTGGACATTGCCGCCATCAGCAGCAAGTCAAAGAAGCTGGCCGAAAGTGCAAGCAGCGCCGCTGCCACGGGCCAAACTCTGGATGAGCGTCTGAAGGCGCTCGTCAACAAGGCACCGCTCATGATATTCATGAAGGGCGATCGAAATGCACCGCGCTGTGGCTTCTCGAAGCAACTGATTGCCATTGTTAATGACACAAAGTACGTTGAGTTGTTGATTTATGCTGCGCTCACACCACTGTGACCAAGGTGAATTTACTATTAAGGTGACGTTGTCACCACAGCTGCTCTCTTTCGGGAGTACAAACATTTGACAGTATGCCTGCAAACGTTGTCTCTGTCAGCTCTCTCTGAGAGCGGAGAGAGAGAGGTGAAAAATTGACTGTAGCCTCACCACATCGGACGACGTCACCTTATTAGTAAATTCACCTTGACTGTGACGCAGTGTAGACCAAGGTGAATTTACTATTAAAGAGTGACGCCGTCTACCACAGCTGCTCTCTTTCGGGTTTGCCTGCAAAATTTGCTTTTCTGGCAGCTCTCTGAGAGCGGAGAGAGAGAGGTGAAAAAATGATTGTAACCTCACCACATCGGACGATGTCACCTTTATAGTCAATCCACCTTGGTGTAGACCCAAAGGCGCTCACACAACTGTGACGCAGTGTAGACCCAGTTTTACAATTATTGATATTATTTGTCCTCCTCTTTACAGTTTACCTTACGAGACTTTTGACATTCTTTCCGATGAAGAGGTGCGTCAGGGCTTGAAAACCTATTCCGATTGGCCCACATATCCCCAGGTGTATGTGAAGGGCGAACTAATTGGTGGATTGGACATTATCAAAGAACTCTTGGCCAACAACGAACTGGAGGCGTCGCTTAAAGGCTAACTTATCAGGACGAACAACAAGACGAACCTTTAGACTCAAGGAATCAGGAAAACAGATGTCGCTTCTATAACATGTACAATGTCCACTGACTTTTATATTTACAAATAAAAGCAAACTTGAAATTGGCCGTTTCTCATCGCTAGTCCGATAACGATAACAAGTAGTTATTAGTAAAACGTAACACGAAATTTTAAGTGCGTCTGGGTAATTTACTTCTATCGTGTAAAATTTAATGAATATGGATAAATAAGTTTAAAAAAAATAAACTCAGTTTTATTAATTTGTGCATATACAAAATTAATATGCATTTTTTTACGCTATCCAACACTGGCAGCACTGTCGATTAGAGATGTGTCGTTTAGTTCTTGAAAAAGTTCAAATGAACGGGTCATTCAGATGAACTAATGAACTTATTCAGTCAATCATGAACGAAATCGGTCATTTCGCAGCTCGTCAGTAATTTCTTTACAAAAATTAAATGTCTTAAAGAAATACAATAAGAATTATATTCATGGAGTTTCCCGATTGGATTTAATTTCTTCTTTATTTACATGTAATAATGTTTCAATTTCACATACTTTTAAGTTTCGAACAATGTGAAAGGTTACTTAAGTCCAAAATAAAAATTTGCTCTTTTTTTCTTATTTGCAATAAGCCAGGGTATAAGTATAACCCAAAAAATTAAAAGATAATCCCTGAATCTAATTTGCATTTGTCTTTAATTTTATTTACAAACTTAAAACACTTTTGACATCCCTCTAAAGAGAAACAGTCGTAGCCTATTTACATCGCTTATCGTTCATAAACAACTGACCAACTGATCTGAATGACCTATTCATCTTTCATCGTTCATGACCAACTGAATAGAAACCATCTCGTTCATAGTTCATGACCAACTGACCAGCTGAACTAAATGACTGATTTAGTTCACGACTGAAACATGAACGATTGAACTTATTCAACAAATTGAACTAAAAATCCCAACTCTACTGTCGATGCATCCATCTTGCTAATCAGCTGATAGAAGCTGTTTGCGAATATTTCTTAGATATTGAAATAGTTACAAATTTAACAATACTTAAAAATGGCTGAAGCCGTTGCTGCTGAATCAACAAACGGCGAGGAAAAGAAGCTATCTGATATATTTCTAAATGGCTGGAATCTCTACGATGAGCTCGAAGTCACCGAGCTGCCATTCAATGGCAACGAATTCCAGGTGAGAAAGAGGCAAACAAAAAAAAAACAAAACACAATAAAAAAATGCCCATTTAATGTAGAGCAAAGTAAAAACAGCAATGGGTCATTTTGAAGAAGCCACTGTGATTGTCAACCAAGTGAGCATGTTCAGCCCCAACGAGCTGATCGATGAAGTTTCCACGGAATCGCTGCCCTTCATGCTGCTGCCCTATTTTCTGGGCAAGCTCACCACCAAGGTGAACAATCCGAACAGCACCGAAATGCTCGAGCTGGGTGAAATCTATTTCAATGATCACCTGCAACGCTGCCAGGAATACGAGCTCTGTGAAGCGCCCAAGAGCCAAGTGGAGCGCGACAATAAAACGGATGCAGCGCAGCAGAGGAGCGAGCAGTGGGAATTGATGCAGGCGGCCTATAATCGCAACGATAAGATCGCCCAGTATCGCAAGATGAAGGAGATTGACGAGTACATGAATCGAATGCGCAACGCGGTCAAGAATAAAACCGCCGACGACGAAGTGCGTCGTGAGTTTTTCTTAAAGTATTTGGAGAAGAGCATCATGGATACCAAGCAGGAGCTGGAAAGTCTGCGTGTCATGAAGGATATGGTTAAAATGCGTCTGTCACACATTAAGGCTGGCGATAAGGAACCGTTGGGCAGCTTCCCGGCACCGCAACAGCAACAGGAGCAAGGACATGGCCACAGTCATGGACCTCATCAGCATCATCATCATCATCAGCAGCAGCCCAAACCAAAGCCTATGCAACCGTTCATCATAACACGCAATGCGACGCAGAAGGCGGTTTTCGGCCTGGGCTATCCCAGTCTGCCAATCATGACCGTCGACGAGTTCTATCAGAACCGCGTCGACGAGGGCATCTTTCCCGACGAACAGAAAATGGCCAAGATCAATCAGGAGAAGGAGGCGGCAATTGCCGCTGCTCTCGATCCCAACGTGAAGGAGGACGAGGAAAAGGCGATTGTGGAGCAACAGGAGCAGGACGATGATCCCGAATATTTGGCACGCATGCGGCGCATGGATGAATATAAGGATTCGGTGCGTCGTGGTGATGGAAACCGACACAATCGTAGTTAAACTACATACATACAACATTTTTTATACGAACTCAATAAAAAGTATTTCTTATTTACAAAATAGAAAACCAGCAAAAGATTTCGTCATTGGAGTGTTAAAACAAATTATTATTAATTTTTTCGTTTTAATTCTTAAATATTAAACGGACAATTATTTTATTTTAATATTTAAATATAAGGTTGTCAAAAAAGTCTTGCGGTATTTTTATTGAATATTCAATTGTTCATAAAATTGGTTATAATAATGCGATTTAAGGCAAATATGCGCCGTTTTGTTCGATGACGAGTTCCCAACGAGATGCCAACTTCATAATGCCCCTCTTATAGAAGCTCGCTTCCCTATTGTCAAAAAACTCGGAGAGCCAATTTTCACAGGACTCTCTTGTGGCCAACTTCCGACTACCAAGCTCGTTCGGCATGGACAGAAATAGGTGGTAATCACTTGGTGCGAGATCCGGACTATACGGTGGATGCAAAAGAACTTCCCATCCGAGCTCCCGGAGCTTCTGGCGCGTCACCAAAGATGTGTGTGGCCTGGCGTTGTCCTGCTGGAAGACAATTCGGCCGCTGTTGATCACGACGACAGGCCTTCCGGACCGTGGCGCATCTTCGATCACCTATGCACCAGAACGAAAACGTTGAAACCATCGTTGTGCGGTGGAAATGGAAACTGTATCGGGTCCATAAACTGCACAAATTTGATTGGCAGCATGAGATGCATTTTTGCCTTTATCGTAGTAGTACTGTAAAATATGCCGTATTTTCTCTTTTTTTTGCTCCATGTTTGCGACGCTATAACTCACGAACGACTAAAGCGATGCGACGAATACAACTAGAACTACGCGCTTGCAAAGACAAGCCTGCGGAAATACCGCAAGACTTTTTTGACAACCTTATATTTCTTATTTACAAAATAGAAAACCAGCAAAAGATTTTGTCATTGGAGTGTTAAAAAAAATCACTATGGCAACGTTTATTATTAATTTTTTTCGTTTTTAATTCTTAAATATTAAACGGACAATTATTTTATTTTTGTATTTAAATATATTCACCAACTATTCTTTTTTTTTGTCATTAAAGCATAATATCCAGTTGTTAAAAATATTTTGGGCGTTCAAAATGTTCAATGTTTTGATGTCGGACCTTACCGAATTCAGTGTGACAGCATAATACCAAAAATCACTAAAAAGTTGAGAGATTGTTGGTCTTATGCTGCTGTGGTCACACTGTTCGTCAGCTTTGAACAAACAAATAAATAACATTGAGTACAAAAATAAAGAAAAAATTGACAAAATGGTCAGGATAAGAGAAGTAGCAGCGACTAATACCCTAATTATTAAATAAACAATTATTAATTATAAAAATCCCATCAAAAGTTTTTTTTTCGGTCAAATCCCACAAAATTGACAACTGTTGCTCCTCTTCAGAAAGTCTAATGCCGGGTTCACACTGCGTCACATACTGTCACAGCTTACAGTCACAGGGTCTGTGTGCTCCATCTGGAACCTTAGCATACAATAAATTCTAGTAAATCGTAAAGCTGAACTGGATTTTGATGCCATAGCTGCAGAACTGTCAAATTGTGACAATGCTTTGTGACAGTCTGTGACGCAGTGTGAACCCGGCTTAATTCGCTTTTTGTGTTCCAAGATCTCAATTTGGCTCTTATTTTGCTGCTTGTTGGTCGCCATTGCTGCTCAAAATGATTTCGACTAGTCGAAACACTGAACGAACCGATGTTTTGAAAGGTCTAAAAAAAAGCTGCCAGCTGTCATTAAAGAGTGTTGTAGAACACCCAAAAATTTTCGGAGCTGCCCAAATTTAGGTACTGGGTACAAGGGTTTAGAAATAGCCTTACAAAATAATTTCGAGCCAGTTTGCAACCCTTTTTTTTATATGGAGTTGACACCTTTCAAACTGAATTTTCAACAACTGGATACTATGCTTAATATTAAAATACTAATTCTACTTATTCAGAGCGAGCTTTAGTATTCGCAGGTTTGGTATTTTTATGGATTAATATTTAAGCGTACTGCGGTCACACTGAATGTCGACTAGTGTTGGGTAAACATTCCTCATTTAGGTGAGCAAGTTCACTTGTTCTTTTTTTCAGGTGAGTCAGCTCACTCAGATCGCTCACTTGCTCAGTTGCTCACTTGTTCAGATTGCTCACTTGCTCAGTTGCTCAGTTACTCACTTGTTCAGTTACTCAGTTACTCACTTGCTCAGTAGCTCAGTGGCTCACTACTCTAAGTCCCTCACTCAACAAATCAAAAATTTAATACGTTACATTTCAATTTAAATCGGATTCATCACCTTTTTTTTTTAATTACAAAATTAAAAATAAAAGAATATGAAGAATAAGAACATTTGGGCGATAGTGAGCAAAGCAGAACAAGGATGAACAGCTGAACAAAAAAGAGAAAAACAGAGCAACTGAAAAAGACTGAGCAAGTGAGCAAAAAAGAGCAATTTGGAAAGAACATGTTCACTTGCCCACTTCAGGGAGCAACTCTTTTTTGTTCACTCACTCATGAGCAACCCAACACTAATGTCGACAGATATCAACAACAACAACAAGAGCTAAAAGGCAAGGCACTTAAAAATTAACATTTTGCTTTGAGAACACCATCTGAGACGCAAATAAAGCATTTTTAAAGTGCACAGCTTTAAAGTTAATAGCTTGCATCACAACGCACAAGTAAGAACCAAGTAAAGAATATTGCTTTAATTGTTAAATTGTGATTGGAAATATCAATAGCAATCGCAACCACACGGCTAATAAAAAAAAAACAACAAGCACAAGCATGTCTGTCAGTGATTTTATTAAAGGTCTACCAACGCACGATTCGAAAAATTTCGCACACCTGAGCAATGATCATGGCATTCGAACGTCCCAAAAGCGCGCCTCCATCTACTTGCCCACGGAGGATGTGCCCGAGCCGACGCAGCTGATCGTGATGGACAAGAGATGCGTCCTGCTGCGATACCTGACACAACAGTGGGACAAGAAGACGCTGCAGCGAAAGAGAGAGCACGGCAATGAGGGGAATGGCAACAATGCCAACAGCACTCCCAATGGCAGCAATAGCAAAAAGCGCCCACGCTTGGATGCCAATGAGCTCAACTGAGACAGATGCACTCAAAACAAGATTACATGCATTAAACACACACATCAAGAGAGAACTCCACAGAGAGCACTACCATTAATTTAAGACTTTTCCCCATTTATGTTTAAAATAAATACATTAGAATGTAATTAATTGCGACAAACACAGCTTCTTTCTTGAGGTGAAATTATTAACATGGAGGGATATTCACTCAGCACGGCCACTGTTAGCTTTATTTAGCAGACAGGAAACGTTGCCCACGAATGGTGAATTTAATTATTTAAGCTCACCTCAGAGGAATGCGTTACCCAGAAAATAATTCCACCATGACATAACAGTTACTCCGTTTCTTCCAATTGGATTTTCTCCTAAACTGGAAAGGGAGTCAATTTCCAAGGATTTATATTAATACTAGCAACAAATAAGATTCGGAGTTTGTCCAATCGTTTTTTTTTTAATTCACAAACAATTGGATTTGACTACATTATTTTAGGCGCTAGTATTAATGATGTAGGTCCTTGGGATCTGGCTTGCCGTACTGCTTCTCCCACCAGGTCACATATTCCTTCTTGCGCTGTTCCCGTTTGGCAAAGTACTCTGGATACTGTGCCTTCTCCAGCGGATGCCAGTAATCGAGCAGCCAATCTGGTGGCAGCACCTCACGCTCAAAAGCACAGCCGCCGGCGCTGTTGGCAACTGCAAACAGATACATATTATACGTATATTTCATGATGCAAGTTAATAAACATACAGTTTCTGGGCTGGAAATGCTTCGTTTCGAAAAGCTCCTGTTCTCCGCATGCCAGCAGACGTCTACCCTCTCCGAGATCCTGCTTGCGGTTCTCATCGAAGCGTGCGCGCATCAGTGTTGCCCGATAACGGAATACCTCACTGGCAGCCAGCATTTAAAGGAAGATGCACAACAGTTTTATTATATAATCGCAGCAGTCACTGGGATTGCCAAATTTTGTGTGCACTTACCGGCGATCGTACCACGCCTCCAGATTGCGTACGGCACGCTTGTACAGGCTGCACACCTGGCGCTTGTGCGACACAATTGCCAAGGGAACTTGGGCCATGTTTCGTTGCTGGAATTGTCTAAATTCTGTAATTTGCTGTTTGCAAGCAACAACAACAACAGCTGGCGAGAACTGTCAAAAGTTGTGTGCTGCACAATTTTGCAATTCGTGTTTTTCCCAACACTGTTGCACAGGGCTGCCAGACTATACATTCAGTTCAACAATATTTTTATTTTCGTAAACAAATTACAGGTCGAATATTAAATAAAACTCATGCTCATTAAAAATGCACATTCCGAAACTCAAGGCTAAAATTATCTGAGTTCTATAATTTCCTGTTATTGAAATAGTTGAGCTGCTACCCAACAGTAAAAAAACAGGGCTGTCAAAAAATGTCCGTTAAATTCAAATTGTATTTTTATTCTCGTATAAATTACATATCAACAAATATGAATTAAAACTAATACTAATAAAAATGCGTTATTAAATTATGGAAATAGACACTTCCAAATTAACTCATAACATTCAATATAGACTGAACAATATGCTCAGGTATTGTTAGTGGCTGCTCACAGAGTTCGCCCGTCTGTTTGTCGTACATGTAAATCTCATTAACAACTCGATCTTCGTGATCAGCATCCAGTGAGGACACCAACACCATCGATCCCTCTGCCAGCTCGGTTAATATTTGTTCGATATCGTGCTCACTGGGCGTTGCTATCGGCGATGGCTCGGCAATGAAATCAATGGTAAATATTGTGTCCGTCTGCGATAAAGTATCTATCTCCGTATCGGTGGCCATGTCCATGTCGCTAGCATAGTTAACCGAACCATCATCAACAACATCATCGACAACATTATTATTTTGAAGCGACTTCTTTTCATCGTTCTCAGTCTGTCCCTCTTCAAGCAGCGAATTTAATTCCCGCTGCAGTTGCTCTCCTTTGTCCTTGCTTGCTTTTTCCCTCTTAATGCTTCGCTCTCTTTTAATATCAGGATATGCTGGTGTGGCCGCTTGCTCCAGTTCCAGCTGCTGCTGCTGCTCCAGTTCCAGCTGCTGCTCCAGCTCCTGCAGCCGCTGTTGTACCTGAAGATGTTCCTCTGAATGATGTTGCTCAGTCGCCGGTTTGGGTTTCAAGATACGACGTTTACGTTTCGCTGCAGGTTTTCCATTTTCATTTTCCAATTCCGCATTGCGCTGGGCCAATGCCTTCTTGCCCAGCCTCTTTTTGACCACATGCTCGTTCTCATAGATCAGATCCCCATCGCTGAGAGCTCGCGCCGCTTTGCTGGCCTGCGATTTGGAACGCTGCAATAAAATTGAAAAACTTATTTAGAAATGTGCTTGAATATTATTCACAGTGGATTACACACCTTTTTGGAGTTGGCCACCTGAGTTGACTCAATTTCCTGCCATTTGCGATCCGCCTCGGCACGCTCGTCGTCCTCCTTCTGCAGCTGATCCTTGAGCTCCTGTATGTTGAATGCCTTTGGATAGAGCAGCGCCTTGTTGATCAACTGCCCATTGATGCGTTCCTCCCGCTTGTATTTGAGCTTTAGGTCGCGCCGCGTCCGCTTGGGAAACATTTGGCACATGAGCGAGAAATCTGTGCCAATGATTTGCAGGCTGCGATAGAATCGCACTGTATCCTCGGCCGACCAGGTGGGAGTGCGCTTGTGCCGCTTGTAGAACCCATTGTCGCCAGTGGTCTCATCCATCAGTATCAGCGACGAGTTGGCCAGCACCTTGCGAGCCTCCACCTCGGCTGTGGTCTCAATCTCCAGTGTTTTCTCGTCGATTATCAGCTCGCCGTTGGCGTCCAGCTTCAGCTGTGGAACTGGCATAGCTGCAGCTGCCGCTGCTTCCTCGGTTTTAGCCTCCAGCAGCTCGGGCGTTGTGGGCTTAGCCTCGTCGGAGGTGGTGCTGCCATTTGACTCGGCCTTGATGGTGGTCACCAGCGGCTTCTGCTCCATGGGATTGCTATCGGGATTGTAGAAGATCATGTCAAACATTTTAAATGTCGACTTATCGGGCACGCCCTTGTTGAAGCGCGTCTCAAAGTCACGCTTGGCATTGACGCGTTGCTGCGCCTGCGATTGACTCTTCTCTCCATCCCGCTCCCCCCTGCGTTGCTTGCCCCCGCCACTGTCGGAGAACACCGAGCAACTGGACTCGGTGCGTATGCGGCCCATTCCCGGACTCATAACGCCGCCCAAGTATTTGGGCGATGCTTGAATCTGTTGTGGCGTTCCACCACCGCCTCCTCCTCCGGCCATTGAGGATCCACTTAGATAGCGTTCCCGTCGTGTGGGTGTTCCCGGCGATTGATAGTCGCCATCATAGTCACCAGCCAGCGGTGAGCCCACGAAACTGTTGCGACGCTGGCCAAACACTGGAGTGGGACGCACTCGTTGACGCCCCTGCGCCTTGCTGGGCGACATGGGAAACCCATTTGTCGTCTTCTGCAGATCCATTTGGATGACACTGTCCTCGATGTCCGAATGAAAGACATCGTCCATCTGGCCTGCACCGCTGGCAGCGGGCATTTTAAATGCTATCTCATCTATCACATCTTCCTCTGGACGCTCCTGCTTGGGAGTGGGAATCGGGAGCGGTTCGGGCTCAGCTGGTGGCTCTGGATCTCGATCTTCCCTGCGTGCTTTGCGCTTGATTTGACTCAAATTGGCAGCTGCCTTTATACGTTGCCGTCGAGCGGACATTGCGTATATTATTTGTTAAATCTCTCACATGAAATTCAAGTAATTATTTGCGAAATTGCACCGCAAGTGCAAAACACAGCAACAATAGCAACAAATGTGCAGCAGCACGAGTTTTTGCGGAACAGTGTTGAGCAACGTTCAGAGCAATATAAGCATAAAAACAGTATGCTGCTTATGATTGCCAAGCAAAATTGACTGAAGTGACACTGCTTGCTTAAAATATTAGGGTTACTACTGAAATAGACATAGATTTCATTTTTGAATCTGATTTAAAATTTATTTGACATTTTATCATGCCTAGGTTTTTAAAAGATAAATTTACAAAGTCAAATTAACCAAAAGTGCTAAGCAAATTACACACATTTCTTAATTAAATAAAATAATATACTGTAACAGGCTATGAAACTTGTATCAATTTACCAAGTTTCAGGCTCTGATCAAGCAAATTATATATAATGTAAAATTATAAGAAATTAAATCAGTATTGTCACTGTCAAGCTCAGGAAATTCAATGTTGCTCTGCAGCTTTAATAAGTTTATATTTTCGTTTCGATTGCGATAAGGAAAATACAAAAAAAAGCTTATTAGCTATGTACCGAGCTTAAAACGAGTGCTAAAAGAAATTGCGAGTTTACCAACACAGACACGGAAGAAGAAGAAGAACCATAACAACAACAACAACAGTAGATATTGCAGGTTGCACGTTTTGAACTAAAAATGTGAGCGCCTTGATAACAAAGCAACAACGAGAAGTGGAATCTATATTACATATATGTAGAAATTGTCAACAATCGGCAAAGGAGACAAAACAAAATTATCAAAGTTTAAAGGCAGAGGCAACAACAAATGTGACAGATGGTGTTGTGTGTGTTAGTGTCGAAATTTGTAGCGGAGGAACACAGGCAATAGAATAATAGAAAACGAAACATATAACAGTACAGCTGCTGCCGCTTGCCGCTGTCGCTGTCGATTGTGTTATGCAAGCAGCGGTGCAACGTCCCTCGCCTCGCCTCGCCTGACAACCAAATTAGCCGGTCGCCATGCTGTTAAATCGTCTAGTGCTGGCCATCAAAAATCAATCGCGCGAAACGCTGCGCGCCTGGGGCTATCAATGCGAATCGATAATCGCGCAGCGTTCGCGGCGGGTGCAGCAGCTCTTTAGCTTCTATCAGAGTGTGTACGGCACGCAGGGATTGAAGCAGCTGTGGCGCGCCTATTATCGCAGCGAGATCCAACCGCCGATCCGGGGCATCATGTTGAGTGCGGTCGGGCTGATGGGCTTGAATATGAAGCATTTGGGCAGCGATGGCTTCGATTGGAACAAGGAGCGATTGGCGTTGAGCAACTTTGATTTGTGCCAGCGTGATATTGATTTCATCAACACGCTGTCCGTCAATCAGCTGTGCGAGCGTTGTCAGGCCAAAAAGATGAAATACTGCTACTGTATGCTCGGCAATCAGCGGTGTCGCAAAGGTGGCATTGTTGTCCCGCCCCCCGCCTCGGATCAGCTGCCCATGAAGGAGGAGCAGGCGGCGAGCATTAGCAACTGTCAGAAGGCCATGGATCTAGATGCACGGAGTGCGCCGCCGGGTGAGGTGCGCATCCAGGCGGAGGAGGATCGCAATTGGGAGCCATATTTTAGCAAGAACGAGTTTAGTATTTGGCGGCGCGAGGAACGATCCTCACTCTATTCGTACAAGGTGTATGCACGATTTGATGATATCACCGCCGATGATTTTCTGCATGTGCAAACGGATCTGGACTATCGCCGGCAATGGGACGATACGGCGCTCAGGCTGGAGCTGATCAGCGAGGATCCGGTGCCCAACAGCAATTCGCACCTGATCTACTGGGAAATGCAATGGCCGCGTCTCTTTGCCAACCGGGACTATGTGTATTGTCGGCGCTATCACAAGGATGACACCAAAAAGATGATATTCATTTGCAGTCGGGCGGCGAAGCATACAACATATCCCACAATATCGGGCAAGGTGCGAGTCACGGACTATTGGAGCCTGATGGTCATCAAGCCATTCCGTGGCTTCCATGAGCCCGGTCTGCACTTTGTGCTCACGTATTTCGATGATCCCGGCATCCCGATACCGCAAAACATTAAATCCTGGGTCACACAGAAGCAAATGCCCGAGTTCCTTACCAAAATGTATGTGGCAACGAAAAACTATGCCTGCTCTCGAGCCATCAAGATGAAGGACATGTTCAATAGCTTCACCATAATCAACGATGAGTACACGGCCAATGATCAACGGGGCAGCTGGCTGGGAAGCCTCAGTCGGCACAGGCGCAAGCTGAACGACAATGAGACCGATCGTTGAGATCGCTGCAGTTCCTCCCAAATCATAGAAATAGTCCAAAAAACAGAAGTTATACCAACAGATTTATGCCAACCTCTATCTATCATCCCTAATCATCTTATGTTGTAATTCATTTTTAAGCATAATATACAATACACGATTGTAATATCTATATAACATAGTTAGGGATATAGTTTGTCATCATCACGAAATCATCATACGCAAAATGTGCAATAAAAACGCATTCGAAACTTGGAGGCATTTACAAAATGTTGAATCTTTTGTGCCACACTGAAGAAATCGATTAGAAATACCAATAAAAACAATATATATAAGCAATTATATATATATTATGACAATTATATTGGTTAAGTTTAGAGGTTTTTTTGTTTTAGAAATTACTGAAATTATATGAAAGTCAAAAATATACATATACAAATACACGCTCTCTTATCTACATTTTCATGGTTTTAAAGAAAACATTTTTATAAATTATGTATACAAATGATTAAAATATTTTCGATCAGTGTCTATATACACAAGTCCGTCTCTACCAATGAAAAGATTTAGCTCTCTAATCTACAGCCATGGACACATAAATAACACAAGTGGAATGCTAAAAAGTAATTCTTTAATTTTAAAATCTAAAAATAATGAATAGCAAAAGATATGAAGAAATTTAGAATCGAATGCGGAATATTTTGAAAATTCACAACTTGTTTTTGTGCTATTTATATGTCGATGGCTGTATGTATTGATCGTTTAGCAAACAAAAGGTTTTAAAGAATTCATTTTACAAGGTAAAGAAAGCAGCACTGCCCTGTACCATGATGAAACTGTAAGGTGATTTATTCGCTCGACATGCCCTCTCGGGGCGACAGCGCACAATACTAAACAGTGAAGAGTAAAGAAAGCCAAAGAAAACAAGTTTGTCGTCGTCGCCCCCAAATAGTGCGAATACATCACCTTGTTATAATTTCATCATGCCCTGAACTAGCTAAGCGTCGCATAACCATACCATATATACCTGCAAACACTGTACAATTGAACATAAATAAATGCACCACAGAAATTGAAACAAAACTTTGTATGTAAATGCTTTCTGCTTGCTAACGCTTCCAAATTGCACTGTTCCCACTTTGCATGCATCACAACAAACGATCACTGCCAATTGACTCCATTCTGCATTCCCTTTTAACATACTCATAAACTCAGTCTGCTTCAGTGGAACATGCTCTCTCACTTCCAGTCCAGTCCAGCTTCCACGGTTCCTCCTTACTACAACACCTAAAGCGCGAACTCTCACTTATACATACATATGTACATAGACAACTCCATGAATGCCAACTGCAGCGCGCTCTCCAACCTAAACCTAGCTTCCACAAATACTCTTCTTTTATGCACTGACAAAACTGCAGCGCGCTCTCCCACAATTGCTCTTTCCCACCTTAACAGTGGGCGCTCACTGTAGAGCGCTCTCACTGTTAAATTAACACTGCTAATAACAGCTTCCGCGAGTGAGAACCTTATTTATTTCCTGTTTCATTTAAGCTGCTTAATATAAAACAATAAAAATACAATACACATATAAATGCACTATAAACATGGTTTATTAAGAAATTGTCTTCGGCAAACCGAAGCATAAATACACTTGCAATAGCTTGAGGAAAGTAATTGTAGATTAAATCAAAGTCTTCTTAATGAGAGTCAAATGAGTTGTTGATAAGTTATTCGCATGCTTTGCAAATGATTTTGTGGGTTAAATGTAAATGCAAAATTAATACAGATTAAGAGATTCTATTGGTGACTGACCCGGCAGATCACAGTTCGCTTCGTTCCTTGGCGCTGGGCGGATTGTTCATGTAGGCAATGAAATCCTTGCTGGTTCGACCGCCATTGTAATCCAGCTGGACTTTGAGGTAGGAGAAGTATAAGATGGTGGGATAGCCACGTACATTGTACTTGGCACACAGCGCTGCATATTTGGTGCAGTCCACGGCCACAAAGACAACCCGAGGATCATCTTGCAACGCACTCGCAGCGGCTGTGAATTCCGGCTTCGTGTGCTTACAGTGTCCACACCCTGGAGGAGACAAGTGTCCGGTTAGTGGGCAACTTTATTATGTATCATCACTGCACTTACATGGAGCATAGAACATGACCAGCGCATGCTTCTTCCGCTTTAGTGTTGTGCTGAATGTCTCGTCATTCAGGAAGAGCACCTCCGTGCTGTCGGCCTCCTCCTCCCAGCTCTTCTCTGGCGGCGGCGGAGGTGGCGGCTCTTTGGGATCCCGCATAAACTCCACAATCTTGGATGCCTCACGTACATTAACATCGAATTTGTAGACACCATTGGAAAAGTATTTAACGGTTGGATATCCCTTGACCTTGTACTTCTCTCCTATGCTCGGCTCCTTGGTGGCATCCAGAGCGGCCAGCACGCCGGACACTTTGCTCTGCTTCATCTCGAGTGCGGCCTTTTCGTACTCCGGTTTCATGCGCTTGCAATGACCACACCAGGGAGCATAGAACATCACCAGCACCGATTTCTCATCCTTTAAGGCCGGCTCAAATCCCTGGGTGGTCAAGTGCACAATTTCCGAGCTTGTGTCGGCAGACCAATCGGGTTCCTTCGGCTTGGGTGTGGGCTTGACGTTGGGATTCAGCATGAAGGCGACCAGCGCATCCTTGGTATTCTCACCCTCGTATGTGAAACGCATTTTACCATTTTCAAAGTAGATTAAAGTGGGAAAACCTGTGCAGAATAAGTGATTATTAATTGAATATTAACTATGATTGAAATCTTACCAGTTATATTGAACAGTTTACGCACGGGAGCATTCTCCTGGCGCTCCACGTTCATGGCGGCGAGGAGATATCCACCCTGTGCCTTCAGTTCCGTGGCTGCTTTGCTGTAGTCCGGCTTCATGCGCTTGCAGAAGCCACACCAGGGCACATGGAACATGATCAGCATGGGCCTGATATCCTTGCGCAGATGCTTGCTAAATGCGGCGGCGTCATTGAAATGCACCACGTCCGAGCCAGCTGGATCCTCTTCCCAGGGCAAATCCCCCGAAGGATCACGCATAAATGTGACCATGGAGCCGACGCTCAACTGCCGATCATAGTCCTTGTGATAGTCGCCATCCTTGTAGTGCCGCAGCGCGTACGGTTCCGGCGACACCTTCAACTTCTTGCAGAGCTTCTTCTTCTCCTGGTTGGCACAGTCCACCAACAACATGGTTCCCGTGCCACGAATCGCTTCAGCCGCGTCCCGGAACACTTTCAGCTCGGTGGCAGCCGCTTTGGCGCTGGACACGTACAGGGCCAGCACATTGTTCTTGGTGCGCAGCAGTTTCTTAAAGTCCTTGTAGTCTGTGATGTCCTCCTGCACAGCGGAAAGTTTCGTTTTAGCGGCAACAAGTGCCGTCAGCACCAATAAAACCTGGATCACAAATAGGCGTTGACTCAACATTGTGATTCCCCTGCACTTGAGGCTTAATTCGAGTAATTTACTAATGCAACAATGATGCTATCTCGTGTAACAACTGTGATTAATTCATGTTTTTTCGTTTATGAAAACAACAATTGCAACAGAAAGTGCCGATGAAGACGTCAGCGTTTGTATGCTGCAGCGTTGCCACATCGCACTTGAAACTGTTGATTCAAGCGCCGAAAACGTTTATACGCGAGTTTCTTGAGTTTACAATATCATGGTAATTAAGTTAGTCCATATTTCGGTAACAGTCTAGAAGCAGTAGCCAGTCTCCAAAAAAATAAAAAAAAATACACATAGAAAGAGGGCGATTTATAATGAATTTAGGTAAAAATATTTTTAGGGGGTCTCCACTAGTTTTTTTATTATTGAATTTTGAAATTTGGAAATTTTCTATGCAAAATGAGCTTTTGCATCGTTGTTTTGTGAATGTTTTCATTAATATGTTCATTTTTGTATTAAAATTTAAAAAAAAAACTAGTGGAGACCCCTAAAAATATTTTTACCTAAATTCATCTTTTTTTTTTTTTGAGACTGGCTACTGCTTCTAGACCTTTACCGAAATAAATTATATAAAACTGCTTGCTTTTTTAATAAATAAAATTATTTAATTTAATTTCACAAGTTTCACTAATCTTCTTATTGCGATATACTTTTCGCACGTGTAAACCTGCGATATATCGCAATGAATAGCAAATGCACCGATGTCAAAAAAGTACGTGGCAGTTGGCAACACTGGCACACAACTCTGACACATTAACAAAACGAGAAGAAGCAGAGAACGGGCAGCAAGTTTTCTATATAAATAGTGGCTATAATTGTGATAAAGTGTATTAGAATTTGCTTAAACTGTAAGCGTTAACCATCCATAAAGATGCCCCTTAAATTGGACATCAAGCGTCGTCTGACATCCCGCTCGGACCGTGTCAAGTGCGTGGATCTGCATCCGGCCGAGCCGTGGATGTTGTGTGCTCTATACAATGGCCACGTACACATCATGAATTATGAGAACCAGCAATTGGTTAAAGATTTCGAGGTGTGCGATGTGCCCGTGCGTTCCGCACGCTTTGTGGCACGCAAAAATTGGATAATTACCGGATCCGATGATATGCAAATACGCATCTTCAATTACAACACCCTGGAGAAGGTGCATTCGTTTGAGGCGCACTCGGATTACCTGCGCTGCATTGCCGTGCATCCCACACAGCCGCTGGTGCTCACTAGCAGCGGTACGTGTTGCCAACACATTTCACATTCATTTGCGATTATATGATGATCCTGCCGGTTGATGACCTCAATTTTCTGGTCACATTTCAAAATCCTCTACTGAATGTAGAAATAATGTATTTCGATTTTTATTAATTTGTATCTTCTTATTGTAGATGATATGCTTATCAAATTGTGGAACTGGGAGAAAATGTGGGCGTGTCAGCGTGTGTTTGAGGGACACACTCACTATGTCATGCAGATTGTATTCAATCCCAAGGATAACAACACCTTTGCCTCCGCATCCTTGGATCGCACTGTCAAGGTGTGGCAACTGGGCTCAAATTTCGCCAACTTTACGCTGGAGGGTCATGAGAAGGGCGTCAATTGTGTGGACTACTATCATGGTGGGGACAAGCCGTATTTGATATCTGGTGCCGACGATCGTTTGGTCAAGATCTGGGACTATCAAAACAAAACCTGTGTTCAAACCCTGGAGGGACATGCACAAAACATTTCGGCCGTTTGTTTCCATCCCGAACTGCCCATTGTGCTGACCGGTTCGGAGGATGGCACCGTTCGCATTTGGCATTCGGGCACCTATCGCCTGGAGACGTGTCTTAATTATGGCTTCGAACGCGTCTGGACCATTTCCAGCATGCGTGGCACCAACAATGTGGCTCTTGGCTATGACGAGGGCTCCATTATCATCAAGGTGGGACGCGAGGAACCGGCCATGTCTATGGACGTGGTGGGTGGCAAAATTGTTTGGGCCAAACATTCCGAAATGCAACAGGTAAGCGAGGCATCTCAGCCTCAGTCAGATCCGTAAGACCAACTACTCGCCACAAATAAAGACAAAGCGAACAGAATAAACGGAGAAAATAAAAGTTGAAAAAAAACAAAAAAAAATATTAGAAAATAGGTCAAATAGCTGCTTCTTTAAAGGGTTGATTTTGAATATACAGTATGTCAAGTAATTGTTTAAAAAAAATAATTCACCTATTTTATGCAAAGAACACAAATACCTTTTCTTGTTTTCATGATTGGTTTTTATTATTTTATTACAACTACATATGATGGTTATGGTTCTTAGAACCGCTTAAAAAAAAAAACATTGAGACTCATTGACTTTAATTATGTTTCGTAATTAGAAACAAATATTTGAATTAATTACTTTGTCAAAACAATAACTTGGCATACTGTACAACAGTGATTACACTTTTCTGGATATCTTTTTCATTGAAATATGTGCGCATTTGTGCACAAACTTCTTAAAGATACTCTATGCTCAGATATTTAGCTATGTACATGTATTTGCACTCATGTAAATACATTTAATATATAAGCACACCACTGCAAAAACCTCAGGCGCTTTTTCCTTTCGCCCGTCAATTAGTAAAGTTTTTTTAATGACATCGGAGCATTGAGGAAATTTAAGTACACATTGAGACCAAAACTCAAGGACTTAGATTAAAAAATTAACGTGTAAATAATTTATTCAAAATGAAAGTAGCAAAATTATAAAATAAAGAACACTTGTGCCTTGCAGGAGACATTCTATATACATCTACATACCAAGTTTGGTGTGTCTAGCTCTCAAATTCTCTGAAAACTAGAACTCTGTTGTTAATGCTTCTTAAGAATATTTAAAATATTTCGCCTTCAGCAATTTTTAATAGGCGATCTTATAAAAATTATGCTTGATATTTTTACGGCTGCAGTAGTTTTATAAACGATATTCATTCAGATTGACAAACATTTATTTCTTTCTTTTTACCCCCTAAAGGTCAATCTGAAAACCATTGCCGATGGCACCGAGATTAAGGACGGTGAACGATTGCCCGTTGCTGTTAAGGATATGGGCGCCTGCGAGATATATCCGCAGACCATCTCCCACAATCCCAATGGACGTTTTGTGGTCGTCTGCGGCGATGGCGAATACATCATCTATACATCCATGGCGTTGCGTAACAAGGCCTTTGGCTCGGCCCAAGAGTTTGTCTGGGCGCTGGAAAGCAATGAGTACGCAATTCGTGAGAATAATGGCACCGTTCGCTTGTTTCGCAACTTCAAGGAACGCAAAAGCTTCACACCCGAGTATGGCGCCGAGAGCATCTATGGTGGTTACTACTTTGGTGTAAAGACCTCGTCGGGATTGGCCTTCTATGATTGGGAAACTCTGCAGCTGGTGCGACGCATCGAGGTGCAGCCACGTAATGTATTTTGGAATGAGAGCGGCAGTCTCGTCTGCCTGGCCACCGATGATTCGTACTTTATTCTTGGCGTGGATTCGGCACAAATTGCCAATGCGCTGGAGAGCAAGGAGGGACTCGAGGACGATGGCGTGGAAGCCGCTTTCAATGTGCTCGGTAAGTGTGAAGCAAACAAATCTGTCGAGAAGTGTAAGTGTTAAGAGGAAGTTTTTATGATACTCTTGATATCAGAAGAAAATCTATTGATTTTTAAATAAAATTATACAGTCGAGAAAGTAATATTTAAAAAAAAGAAACAGGTTAAGAGCCTTTAAACTTTAAAGCTTTAAATCTTGATTTTTAAAAAGATTTTGAGATAGTTAATAGAAGTTGTAGATATTTGAATATCTGGAAATATAATTAAATAAGACTGACTTATCGATTTGGGGTCTGCTTTTGTCACTAGCTTGATACTACTAATTAAGACAATTATTTTCAATCAGATGGAATAAAAAAGACATTTATGTTAAAATACATGAAATTTCTTTATGATATTTGTGGTATGTGTACGTAAAATATCATATTTACAATTATTTTTGATGATTAAGATAAGGATTTCGTATTTTATTGAGAGATGAGAGAAATAAAGATAAATAGAGAAAACATGAGAAAGGAAAACTTTACAGTTCTATATTTAAGGTAAATAGAGAACATTTTCAGATAATAGATAATATAATAATTTTTTATAAATTTTTTACGTTAATGTTATCTTTTGGGACTTCCCACATTTTAATGAATGTGAATCATGAGAATAGCTTTTTACCTATCAAAATCCTCAAAGGAATGATGAAATAATTACGGTTTCTTCATGATAAACTGTGTCATCTGTTTGCTAATCTAATTGTGGAATTCCAAGTACTTTTGACTTATTTTTCCAGCAAACAATAATTATCAAAGTCCTATCAAAATCACTAACGTATTGATGAAATAACTAAGCTTTGCTTATTGATAATTGATATTTATTAATTTCTTGCTTACTTAATTGTGTAGGATTATTTTTTTTAATGTTGAAAATGGGAATTTATTAATTTTTTAATTGGAACTATCATTAACTAGTAATCTTTGCTTGTTTTATTTTACCCACAGGCGAAGTCTCCGAGTCGGTGAAAACGGGACTCTGGGTGGGCGATTGCTTCATCTATACCAACTCGGTGAATCGCATCAACTACTATGTGGGTGGCGAGATTGTTACCATCTCGCATTTGGATCGCACCATGTATTTGCTGGGCTATGTGCCCAAGGATAATCGCTTGTATTTGGGCGACAAGGAGCTGAATGTGATTAGCTTCTGTCTGCATCTGTCCGTGCTGGAATACCAGACGGCCGTAATGCGACGCGACTTTGAGCGCGCTGATCTTGTGCTGCCCACCATACCGAAGGAGCATCGCACACGGGTCGCCCACTTTCTGGAGAAGCAGGGCTTCAAGGCGCAGGCGCTGCAGGTGTCCACAGATGCGGATCACAAATTTGATTTGGCGCTGCAAATTGGCGAACTGGATGTTGCACTGAAACTGGCACGCGAGGCGGAGAACTCACAGAAATGGTCCCAGCTGGCCGATGTGGCGGCGCGCAAGAATAACATGGCCTTGGTCAAGGAGTGCATGCAGAAGGCAAATGATTTCAGCGGCTTGCTGCTGCTCTCCACGGCCTCCGGTGACGCTCAGATGCTGGAGGAGCTGGGCACGACAAGTTCCACACAGGGACGCCATAATATTGCATTCCTGTCCGCATTCCTGCGCTCCGATGTCGAACGCTGTCTGGAGATTCTCATCGAGACCAACCGCCTGCCCGAGGCGGCGTTCTTTGCGCGCACCTACTTGCCCAGCCAGATGTCGCGAGTGGTGGAACTCTGGCGCGAAGAGCTGGGCAAGGTCAATGAGAAGGCCGGCCAATCGCTGGCGGATCCAACGCAATACACAAATCTCTTTCCGGGTCTCGCCGATGCACTGCGCGTGGAGCAGCATTTGCAGGAGGAGCGAGCACGTAAGGCGCCTGCACGCATCGCCGGACAACTGCCGTTGAATAGCGACCGTAATCCTCTGGAGGAGCTGCAAGCGGCCGAGCAGCAGAGTGGAGTTGGACAGCCGGAGGATAAGGAGAAGCCAGCGTTTGTGCCGGCAAGCACAAAGGCTGCGGCCGTTGTTTCCGCAGCTGCAGCTGCAGCAGCAGTCAGTGAGGAGGACGATGATGATGATGATTTGGATCTGGAGATTGATGGGATAACGTTGGATGACAACATTGATACGACAGATGTTAACCTGGATGATGACTTTCTGAGCGATGATTAGATGCGCGACAGACACACGCTGTATTCAATAATATGCATAGAAATAACGTAAATTCGTTGTTGATTCGGGATAAATTGCTTTAAAACAATCGCGCATTTCAAAGCTTAAATTCCATACCCAAATCTACACACACACAGAAACATACATACAGATGCATTCACCTTTGATTTGATTGAATGAATGTTTCCCGTGCATTAATTATACCAATTAAATGAAAAGAAATATATTATATATTATGTATAACAATTATGCGGCAACAGCAAATTGCAATAAACATTATATTATAAAATATCGAAAGTGTTTTGAAATGGCGGAATGCTTCTTCATATCATTTGTCATCAGTGTTGCCAACTCTTCGGGACATAAAAAAGCCAAAATAGCCTTTGAAAAAAGCTGAAAATAGCTTAAAAAAATTTTTTGATAGCTAAAAAAAACGCTAGAGTAGTAAAACGATATTTTTATTGATTTAATCCAGTGTTTTTGGAATATTTTGATGCAAAAAAATCTTCAAACAATTCTAGGAGTTAATGCAAAAAAAAAATTGAATAATCTCTTCGCTAATATTTTTGTATGACTTTTTAAAATTTGCTAAAAATTACTATTTTATCCTTTTTTCCTCCTTTTTCTTTCTCATACAAAAGTGGCTTTTTAGCAATTCTCAAAAAATCAAAAAATACTATCGAAGTTATAATACAGTCGAACTTCTCTAACTCGAACTTCCCTAACTCGAAGTTTCTCTAACTCGAACAAAATCGAGTGGCAATAGCGTTTACTGAGCAAATTTCATACAATTCTGTCTCCCTAACTCGAACTTCCCTAACTCGAATTTCTCCCTAACTCGAACAAAAATATTGGTCCGTACTTCTGTAAGTCGAATTTTTCGGGAAAATCTCCAACAAAGTTTGAATTTTTTTTCGTTTCTATTTTATACTTTTGTTACCGGATCGTTTGAATATGTTATATTGATTTACATTAGCATATGGTGATGAAATATGATAGAATATTGCATCAAACATTACTTGAGCTTGTGAAATTGTTTTAGGAAAGATGTTCGTAATGTACTTCTTTGTCAGCGCATCAGTGTACTAAAATGTTTAAGGAAATATTCAAACTTAGTTATAAGTAGTTAAGGAATTTGAAAGTAGACCAAATAAATTAAACTTGCTGAAAAATGTGGTATCTCAGCAAAAACATTTTTCATTATATTAAAAAAATGAAATATTAATTATGATGACATTTGAATAGGGAACTTATTCTGGATACGGCAAAGGAACGAAGAAACCAATTTTTGAGAATATTAACAGGTCTTGAACAAACTGGAATCCCTTTTTGTTGAAAATAACAGAAAAAATTTATATTTGAATTGTACTTATGATTGAATGCATTTGTAGTTTCTTTTAAAACACTAAAAAAAAAAAATTCCCTAACTCGAAGTCTCCCTAACTCGAACTTTTTTCTTGGATAATGGTGATTCGAGTTAGGAAGTTCGACTGTATTTCTAAAATTTGTTCAATCACTTTTAGAATTGTTTAATAATTATGTTTCTTTTTGTTTGGGACCGAGGTATAAAGTTAAAAAATACACTTTTACAAAAAAATTTAAAAATTTTCCATGGGTACTTAATGGAAAAAATACTACAAAGTATATAAGTGTGGCATCGTAAAGCATAAAAATACATGAAGCTACCAGATGTTTTCAAAAAGCTAAAATTATTTTTGAAGCTGTTTTACAATTTATCCCGCATTTGCCAGCAGTGTTGCCAACTTTTGTTTGAAAAAAAAAAGCTGTTTTTGACGGGAGGAACGATGGAAAAAAGCTGAAAAATTTATTTTAAAAAAATCCATAAAAAAGCTAGTTTTTCAATTCATTCAATTCTGGTTTTTAACCCGAAAAGAGTAGAGTGAGCGCACAACAACAGTTTTTTATAACTAAAGTGAGCCATTTGTGCAGCAGCTGATCTTTTATTCATAAAATGTGAATAATTTCATCGATGTTGTCCTCATTCTCCTGATATGATAATCCTGCAACCAACTCTGCAAAAGTATTGTTGCCCAATCTAAAATTTTGTAGTGCTGTCATTATTTTGCCATTTCACGAAGCGAATTTTGTTATTTTGGGCTTTAATTTCCCCTTTATTTAGGCATTTACAAAAAAATCTGAAAAAAAGCATTTCAACAAACAAAAAAGCCAGAATTCCCGCTGACCGCTGTTTGCAAATTTTTCTAGCAAATGGCCTTTGAAAACAGCCAGATTTGACGGGAAAAAAGCGACTCTGGCAGCACTGTTTGCCAGTTGCAATCCACTAAATCTGTCGGGAAAATAGCTAAATTGGCAACACTGTTTGTCATTCAGATTTAGTTGGCATCAGCGTTGCCACTGTGCCAGCTGTCAGAATATAATCAATACGGCAACACAATTGTAGCACAAATACATATATACGCAGATATCGTGTGTGCGTCTGGATTTTGCTGTATTTTTTATTTAAGAATGAATTATTAATAAACAATTAATAAATTATTATTAAATAAAAATCAGTCAAAAACACCAATCAACCGTAAGTCTTTTATATTGTTAGAACAAACACACACAGCGTAGCTCAAGATAAAACACACATATACAATACATACACACGATAGTCGTAGGGTGAAAACGTATATTTTATTGATTTTTTTTCAAGCAACGTAGCGTTTTACTTTACAGGTACACCAAGTTTCTAATTAATTACGTTAAATATGGAACCGAATAACTATCATGCCCATGGACATCAGCAGCAGCAGCAGCAACAACTGCACGAGCAGCAAATTCATTTGCAACAACAACTCCAGCAGCAGCAGCTCCATGAGCAGCAACAACAACAACAACAACTGCAGCAACAGCAGCAGCTTGAACAACAACAACAACAATTGCTGCAACAACAGCCCATTCAGGCTGGTTTTGCACCCCGTCGTCAGTATGACAACATGGGCAATTCATCAGCTGCCCTTGCAGCTGCCTGTTTGGCCAATGGCGCTGCCAGCGGTGCCGGCAGCTCGTCGACAGCTAAAATAACCGTGATGCAGCGGCCGAAAATCAAGAAGGAGAAACAACTCCAAGCATTGCAGCAGCAGCAGCAGTCGCAACAACAACAACAACAACAGCAGCAGCAACCACAACAGCTGTCGGAGCTAAGCACTGGGGGCAGCACCGGCATGTTGCCAACTGAGGACGCATTGAAGTTCGTCAACGATACTGATGCCAATGGGTTGGCCATGAAGACGCCTGTCAGCATCCTGCAGGAGCTGCTGAGTCGACGCGGCATTACGCCGGGCTATGAGTTGGTCCAGATTGAGGGGGCCATTCATGAGCCAACGTTTCGGTTTCGGGTCTCGTTCAAGGACAAGGATACACCGTTTACCGCCATGGGCGCGGGACGCTCCAAGAAGGAGGCTAAGCATGCGGCCGCACGTGCTCTCATTGACAAGCTAATTGGCGTCCAGCTCGAATCATCGCCGGGCAGCACGGCCGCTACATCTGCTGCCAACTGCTCGATGACTGGCAGCGGTGGCGACGGAAATGCCAATGTTTCTGGCAGTGGCGAGTAAATATTGTTGCAATTGTCTCTCTCTCTCTCTCTGTCCGAATTGGAGCTATTATCTTTTTTCTCTCACAAAATTCATTAATAGTGCCAGCGACAAGATCGTGGGTAATCCAATTGGTTGGCTTCAGGAGATGTGCATGCAACGCCGCTGGCCCCCGCCGTCATACGAAACGGAAACTGAGGTGGGGCTGCCACACGAGCGACTCTTTACGATTGCATGCACGATTTTGAACTATCACGAGGTGGGCAAGGGCAAGAGCAAGAAGATTGCCAAACGCTTGGCCGCCCACAAGATGTGGACACGGCTGCAGGAGACGCCCATCGATGCTACCAAAATCAATGACAGCATCTGTAGCGAGCTGGAGGGCGATGTGAGTAAATTATCGCTTGTAGATGCCGTGCCACAAACTACCGTGCCGGCTATCTCAAGTACTCTAACATCAAGTCCGTATTACGAGCGCATTTCACCAACTATACAAATTATTGATATTTAAACATCTAACCAATATTAATTGCAACTCCTTTTTAATTATACTATTTTCTGTAACAATGTCTGCAACTCTTTCTACTATCTTTTCTTTAGTTCTGTACAGTTTCTGTTATTTTCTATGTCGTGGTGTTGAGTAAATTAGTTTTTATCCTTTTCAATCCCAACTAACTTAAAGTTTCTTGATTTTTTTAATTTGTTACTTGTTTATTGAAATCAAATTATCGTGCAATGCATTGAAATATTCTTAGCTGCAGTCATATTAGATTACTTAAAATTCGTACATCAATTTAGACCAGCTATCGGCACGGCCCTATCTCGATCTCATAGGAAATTTTCGTGGCGACTGCGCTGCCGCTCACGTACACTCACTTCGATAGCTGATTTAGACCTTTATCCTAAATCTGAGATCGCAAATGTTTCTCTGTGATTTGCATGCAATAAACAATTCAATTCTTTATTGGAGTTTCTGTTGCTTAACTGTGTTTTTGTTGGCACACAATTTGACTTCCAAAAAACTTTATTCCTATTTAATTATTCATATTCAAATATGCTGAATAGGAACTTTTAAATCCACCTGAGTCCTTTTGCTCTTTACAATTTGTGGGCCTGTCCAATAGTGTTATTTAGTGTTATTTGTTACGGTTTAGACACTTCTGATTTTTGCTCAACACAAGACACATGACAGATAACACAAATGTTCCGTATATCGAGTCAAATATGTAATGATTGTTATTTGCGAACTCTTAATTGTTCACTATGTTTACATCAATTTAAGCTGTTTTTTTTTTAGAATAACTTTTAAAAATGAAATAAAAATGATTTGTAGATTTGCAAACTTGTACTTCAACTGCTTTTAATTTAATTTGTTATTCAGTTTTCGATATCAGTAGGTATTAACAGTACGATAATTTATATTTTTTAAAATTATTATTTCGCTTATTAAAAAAATTTATTTTACGTATTATTAAACACGCCTGATTTCACATGCGATGCGATGCGATTCGATGAAATGTCGTCAGATAATTCCACCAAATGAATGCATTAATTTGCTAATATTATGTTTGATTTACATTAATTACTTAATAAGGTTTTGCAGTGAATCTTGTGTTCATTCTGTTTATGCGTTTGCTTTTATGATAAATGACAAATATAAGTATATACATACATATATAGATTTGTGATATGTTTCAACTCACCATTTTTGAGTGGCGAGAGTTTCTGCGTATTGATTGACAAAACGTTGCGCTCTTATTTACAGCCCCGCATTAACGATAATTATTATGGTGATTTGAAAGATATCACTGTGCCAACACTGACCACGCAGCACAGTAATAAAGTGTCGCAGTTCCATAAGACCTTGAAAAATGCGACTGGCAAAAAACTGCTTAAATTACAGGTAAATTAAGTTTGCGCTTAGTATAGGCCACATAATAATCCAAATACAATATCATTTTCCTCATTATTTATTTTTTGTTTTATGAACATTTATGTTTTGTTCTTGATTTTTCAGAAGACTTGTCTCAAAAACTCGAAGATTGACTACGTCAAGCTGCTCTCGGAGATTGCCGTCGAGAATCAGTTTGAGGTAACCTACGTGGATATTGAGGAGAGGACGTTTAGCGGCCAGTTCCAGTGTCTGGTTCAGTTGTCCACATTGCCGGTTGGCGTCTGCCATGGCACCGGATCAACAGCTTTGGAGGCACAACGGCATGCGGCCCAAAATGCCCTGGAGTATCTGAAGATTATGACCAAAAAGTAGGCCACCAGCTGAATAGCAAAATCTAAACGCACATTACGACGACTAAGAGAAAATATTATTGCAAACATTCTTATCTTTCCACCCTATGTTTCTAAGTGGTTTATACCAACATTGAACACTGTATTTAATATTTACAATTACGTTTGTTGACCTTAGTTAACCCCCAAATACGTCTTTATAGAATCTTAAAGAAGTATGCCCTGTTTTGAAATTGTAGACATTAAATACCTTATTCTTCACAACAAACAATAAAGCCCAAGTAAATTAAAATATCTTAAATTTTAGACATAACATTAGAATGTTATTAATGAATGACAAACTTGAATTATTTGGCAGCGAATCGAAAACTAAAAATGCTTGCGCTTAACTTAACAATTATGAAGTCTTTGTAATACATCTAATTATACATATTTCTCAATTGAATTTGAAATATGGTTTTGATCATTGATATACAATTTATTATACAATTGTTGTGCAAATTAACGAGACAACATTTAATGTAGAGGCAACTAAAAGAGTTCCATAAAAATATTCATTTTTGAAAAAAGAAAACAAAACGCTTAACTTAAGAAATCAACGGAATCGTAATGAAACATAATTAATAAACAATAGCAACTGAAATTATTCTGAATTGAAAACATATTTGTATGTTAAAATATACGAAAAATATTTGTATTTATCATTTAACTGAATATACATTAAAGTTGTAATGAATAAACACAAGATTCAATTTCTTCTTAATTTTTTTTGGAAAAATTTAATTACTTCTGAGTTAACTCTGCAATATCTACGACAAGGCGGAATCCTAATGAACATAGACAAACTGCAGTTTGTTTATTTGTAAGATATTTATTTAAAATATTCAATACTTAAGCTAAACTAACAACTATGTGGCGTTACAGGCTATTTACATTAAACGACATTTTCTGCAGCAATAATCCCGCATAATTCATTGGATCTATTTCTTTTTACGATCCTGCGTGCATTTGGGACAAAACCATTTGCCCTTTGGCTTTGTGGTGAGGCCAACGCAGGCAAAGTGAAACCATTCGATTGGACACTAGCAAACAAATAAATTCAAATTAATAAAATCCAATATAAAGGAAATTCAATTAAACATACGTCTGGATTGTCGCAGCCAATCATCTCGCCATAGGAAACCTGGTGGCATAAGCAGTACGTAGGCTCGTTGGGATCCACAGGCATGTCCATGACATCGCTGGGATGTGTAGCCGCCGTGTGAGAAGACTCCTTCTCCGAGTCATCAACATCGGCAGCTTTCTGTATTGAGAATCAATGGAAATGTGATTAATTCACTGAAAAAGTGTTTGGCTTCATAATGGATTCATGCGAGGAGGTGAAATGTAAATGAAAGATGCCAAAACGACTACAAAGTCACTGAATATAGAATCTTATTTTTTTACATAATAATAGTAAGGAGAAGAATGATCCGGAGCTCTATCAGCTCGCATATTCAGCGCTTTTTCTACCAGGCAAACAAACTAAATAGTTTTTAAAATAGAATAACAAAGTTAACAGAACGCAAATGTATCATGATATAATGTTGATGAAGATGATTTACCTTTTGTGCGCCCCCCTTGCGTGTTTCTTTTTCTTGATTTACCTTGGACTTTTTCTTTTTGCTACCTTGGCCAGCACTGCTGCTGGCATTAAGATTAGTACCACTGGCATTATTCGAATGATTACCACCACGCCCAGTTTCCTCATCGGATGAGGCTGTCCTTTTCTTTTTACCCGTCGCCTTGGCATCCTTAGTCTTTTTGCGGCCACCTTCTGCAAGAATATTAATGGGATTAGACAGGGATATATGATATGGGTTCACTTACTTTTGGCAACTGCCTCCTCGGACTTGGCCCGCGTAGATGAAGCTTTCTCTTGTATTTCGCCCTCGAAGCGCGCCAAATCGTTGTCCAGCCTGCGGATTTGTTTATCCACCAGCTCGTACGTTTGTATGGCCAACTGCACCTTATCGTCGCTGTACTCCTTGGCCTTACCAAACAGCGCCTTAATGTCCTCCAATCGCTCCTTGCGATCCTCCTCACTCATTGCACCATTCTCAGCGGTTAGCTTGCGCATAAAGTCCTTAGCATGGCTATCGATGCTTTTCATTGCAGTTTGCGCCCGATCATCTAATTTTCGCATCAGCTTAAAGTTTCGCTCCAATTCCGTAGGCAGAGACTCCAAACCTAGTGACAAACATCCATTAAATGGTTTCCTCTGTTATTTTTTAATATTTTCTTGCTCATACCATCCAGATAATTTTCTAAATATATTGCTGAAGACATTTTGAAGGCCTTTTTGTGTGTTTTAGTTGCTTTTTACGCACATTACAGTTTTACTAACAAGAAAAAAACAAACAAGCGTCCATTTGCACTAGAGGTGAAGAAACATCGCGTGAAACATCGTTTTTTTCGATGCTTGCAAAACATCGGATCCGAATGTTTTTATATACAACAAAGATAAACAGTCCTAATAATTACCGCCCTCTAAAATATTGGAAAGAACGAATTTCAAAATTGTATGAGAAATATTTTCAATACAATCCCTTTTACAGATGAGATTTACAGATTTATTTAAAAGCCGTGTCCAAAAAATTGTATGTGTTCAGCAAACATCGAAACATCGGAGACAAGGCACACCTCTTATTAATCAGCTGATTGCATTCGCAAAAAAAGGTGGCAATCTTGGCAACGGTATCATTAAAAAAAACACACACACACAAAAAGTGCGACTGTATGGCAGCCTTGGCCCAACTTTGACAAAACAAGGTGGCAGCCTTGGCTTCCAAAACGCGGAAAATTTGATCAAATAATTGATAATTTATTTTACTGTCGATGTTTCTTCGATGCTTTATTTTAAACTAACAAGAAAACAAGCGTCTTTTTACCACAGTCCAGCAGCTGTTTTCTGAGTGTGCAGCAATGCATTAATTAATGCTTATCTATACAACATTTTACCGCCCGGTGACGCCTAAATAAAATAAGCAACAAGTTGCATGTATTTTAATTCGTTTTAAATAGGTTCAAACAATTTTACATATATAAGGCTTATTTTGTGATAGAAGTTACGTAAATATAATTATTTTTGATTTCAATTTTTTCATTAATTTATTTATTAAATTCTCTACAAACAGGTGTGAACTGCATTTTGTTTGGTAACATTCAGCTTTTGTCTGGCATGCGCTGTACAACACTTTTTGGAACAGCTGATTTTTTGCGCTAGTCAACATTACAGCCAGCTGCTTGGCAGAGAAAAAAAAACAGGAAACAAAATGCAGAGAATATTTCAAAGTTAGGCTAAAACACACGCTGAAAATGTGCTGATGATAAGAAACATTGAAGAACACGTAGCTCTAGGCAACAGCAACAGCATGCATAAGAAACTGCGTAAAATGTTGCCTAAAATGCGTCCAATACACTGGCTGATAGCCTCCATCATCTGCATTGGCACCTGTTATTGGTTGCTCGGGCTTCGAATGGAATACGGTATATGTACATAATGACATGACATGCTATAGTTACTTACTTATATTACTTATTTTAACATGCACAGCCTTTAAGCCACTGACCAAGCTGGCCGGCCGAGAAGTCACACAAGCGGCACAAAATTCAGTTGGTCGCGTTGCGTCCCCCACTGTGGACAGCTTTGATTATGAGGAGCAATTGGTGGTGCTGTACAATCGTGTGCCCAAGACTGGCTCGACCAGTTTCGTGAACATTGCCTACGATCTCTGCAAGCTAAACAGATATCACGTCTTGCATATTAATGTGACGTCCAATATGCACGTCCTATCGCTGCCGAATCAGGTGCGTCTCTCTGTTATCGCCATTTATACCACGACAAGTATTTCACAGTGCGATTTGTTTACTTAGATTTCGTTTGTGCGAAATGTGACCAAGTGGCATGAAATGAAGCCGGCTCTCTATCATGGGCACATGGCATTTTTGGATTTCTCCAAGTAAGTTTATTATAAATCAGGGAACGTAACTGTTATAAGTTTTAAAAAGAAAATTGCAAATTATAAGTTATTTTCAAATTTATATTTTAAAGTTACCAAACTACAATTTTTTTAAATCTTGTGAAATAACACTTGTTTCTGATTTTTTTCAATAAAAATAAAAAATGAGAGTTACTTTTGTAAAAGTAAAAGTTATTCCGTAACTTTTATTTACAAAAAAAACTAGTCGGCGGTGCTACAGTCGACCGGTACTCGACTGTCGGAGACCCAGTACTTATTATAAAGATATCTCAAACAACAAAAAAGATTTTCATACTAAGACTTGATTTTCGACTGATTGTTCCTATGGCAGCTATATGATATAGTAATCCGATTTCAATCAAATTTGGTCAGTATGTATGGGACCATCTTTTATGCATATTTTGTCAGTTTGGTTGAAATATCTCAAACAGCAAAAAAGTTTTCCATACTAAGACTCGATTTTCAACTGATTGTTCCTATGGGAGCTAAATGATATAGTGGTCCGATCCAAAATCTAAAACAAACTCGATCTGCTCCCAATATAGACGAGCCTACATACCAAGTTTGGAGTCTATAGCTCTTATAGTCTCTGAGATCTAGGCGCTCTTACAGACGGACGGACAGACGGACATGGCTATATCGACTCGGCTGTTGATGCTGATTAAGAATATATATACTTTATGGGGTCTGCCACGCCTCCTTCTGCCTGTTACGCACATTTTTTTTGTGACAAAGTTAATAGACCCCTTTACTTTTTTAAAGTACGGGGTCCAAAAATAAAAGTTGTGCTAACAAAAAAAAATTCAGAAATAAGTGTTATTTTAAAACTTTTTATTAAAAATGTATTTTAATGACTATTTTTGACCTTTTAAATAAAAATTAAAAAAAGAATTAAATTAGATTTATGTCTTATAAATTAAAAATAGAAGTTTTTGGCTGACATCGATAGCTCCGACTGAAATAGGAATTTTGGTGTATACCATTTTACTGTAGCATATTTCCTTCAAATTGATTTTTCTTAGTTGAAATTAGCATTCATAACTCTTATTTGCGGTCCCTGTTATAAATATCTTATTAAAGATTTTTAATACCTTGCTTTTGCAGATTTCAAATCGCACATAAGCCCATCTACATTAATCTGGTGCGCAGGCCACTGGATAGACTCGTATCCTATTATTATTTTCTGCGCTATGGCGATAATTATAGACCGAATTTGGTACGGAAAAAGGCGGGCAATAAAATCGTAAGTATAACAGTTTTGAAATTTGTAAATAGTGTTTTTTAAAATGAATTTTACACTGTCCAATTGCAGACTTTCGATGAGTGCGTGGTTCAGAAACAACCCGACTGTGATCCCAGAAATATGTGGCTGCAAATACCATTCTTTTGTGGTCACGCTGCCGAGTGCTGGGAACCCGGTAGTGATTGGGCCTTGAAGCAAGCCAAACGCAATTTGGTCAACGAGTATTTTCTAGTCGGCGTCACAGAGCAAATGTACGAATTTGTGGATCTGCTTGAGAGATCGCTACCCAGGTAAATCTAAATCTCAAAACGAATCCAAAGTTGCATTAACTTTAAGGTATTTCAATTACAGAATCTTCCTAGGCTTTCGTGAGCACTATCAGAACTCGAATAAATCTCATTTACGTGTAACCTCATCGAAGTTACCGCCCAGCGAAGCCACCATAGAGATCATACAAAGATCTAAGATTTGGCAAATGGAAAACGATTTGTATGAATTTGCGTTGGAACAATTTGAATTTACCAAGAAGAAGCTCATGCAGCCGGACAATAAGCACTTACAGCAGTTTATGTATGAGAAAGTTCGACCGAAATGATTGCGCTCGAAATGCAGGGATTTCAAAGGGAAGAAACGAGTTAAAAACAGAAAATTAGTATGACCATGTATAACAGTTTAATTATTATTAATTTGTACATAAATATAGCTTCTCTAGACATGATTTGTACTTAAAAGAATCAAGCACACTACTCTTGAAAGACACTAAAGACTTTAGCATTGAATATCGTTGACATATTAATGTTTTTTTTAAGCCATAAACTGTATAACACTTGATATCACGTTCTTAGACATATGTACGTAAGCAATAACTAGTATCAATTGTAATGACTATTCGAAGCACAATGTATTTATCCATACGTCTAGTTAATTGTAATATCTAATAAGTATTTGACAATACCGTGTAAAGTGGAAACAGAAATAATGGATCTACATATACGATTAATAATAAGCTACTTGGAATTTATATAAGTTATTGTAAGTGCAATGATATTACTGGACTCTCACATTTATATCAGCTTTTAGCAATTGTAACTGGAACTCATCAAGTCAAATATATATGTAAATATCTATATCTACTCGAGTACGTTTAGTATATTTATCATCAGTTGTCTGGAAGCGATTAGTTGCATGCAACCGACAAATTGATTATACCTGTCCAGTGTCTATACACATCTGTTTGTAACTATAAATATTTGCTCTTTTTGCGAAAACTTCGAACTTTGGTTGTGCGAAATTCCATTGAACTTTAAAAAGCTGACGTATCGCGAGCCGGATTGTCTTATTGACAAACTGATGGTCTGAGGTGTTGAGCTAAAGTAGAAAAGGAAAGAAAAGAAATTGAATTAAATATCGGATACACAAGTGAAATACTTAATTAATTGCCTGCTCGCGTTTCCAACGCGACAAGACAATGAGTTTGCATTATCGTCAGTTGTACATTTGAACAGAGACACGCAAGTCGTCGCATTCGCATTCGTATTCGTATTCGGATCGTACGAGTATTTCGGTTTAGGCAGTTAATTATGAACTGGTGCTCAGCATTAAAAGTGGGCAATACAAAGTGCGAGCACGCTTTAATTCAAGCCCAGGCAGCACTTTAATTACTACAAGTATAATAGTTACTTACAAACTCACATATATACGAACCAGGTAACAAACTCAGACTTTTGATTAAGTTGATACTTGTTATGTAATTCTAATTCAGAGTTCAAGTGTTCAGCAATAATTACTATATAAATTGTGAGTACACTGTATAAATAAATCAGTATAACAGCTCGAAATGTGTATAACACTGCCGCTCATCCGAAATGTATAACAGTTCGAAATGTGTATAACACTGCATTTAAGTGCCGCTCATCTCTGAAGAGAGGTTCGAAATGTATAACAGTTTCTTAAAAGTAGCAAAGTGCGCGTTTTTCGGTTGACCTTAACCCTTGTGTTGCTGTTGTTGCACATTTCTCCTTGGAACATCGCGAGAGTTTAGAAAATTCAAAGCAAAGTCGCTATATAACAGCTTGGAATGCTTACGCTGCAAACTCACTCTTAAACTTTGTGTGTATTTAAGTCTGTATGTGATTTATAGTTTTATATGCTCATGCATATGTACATATGTATGTACTTAATTGCGATACTTCTTAACGACTACTACAATGCTCAGTACACCTCGATACACATTGTAAATTGTATGTGCAAAACTGGTATAAAATTGTTGAATAAACAGCCTTATATTTTCAGTCTTTAAACGTGCCAAGAGCGAGCTAGACCTGTGTAAGAAGCTGAAATTGAAGGATCTCGTCATATTTGGATTAGCTGAGAGCCTGTATTACATTTTTAGGTAAGTTATAACAGTTTACCGTTGCGCGATGTGCTAGTTCTGTTCTGCTTACGTGACGCATTGCTATTTCCGTGCATTGCTTTGTTGTTTTCTTGCTCCGCCTTCTCATAATGAGGAGCAGCGTATTCAATGTCTAATACAAACAAAAACAACAACTCATATGGCAGCGCTGTCAGACTGTCAGATTTGCGCGTCGTTCCTTTTGCATTTACTTTCGGCTGCGCTGTAACGACTTCCATTGTTGTTGCTGCGCTGCCTGCAAAAGGGTCATTGAAATCGTGCTGCGGTGTGAGAAAGAAATCCCAAAGAAAACATAGCGAAGAGTGTAACATTTTTGCATAGGGAGTTCAACAAACAGTTGGCATTGACCCATTTTTAAGGTTCATTGCAAACGTGTTTGTAAAAGGAAACTAAGGGAATAAATACATAAAGAGGAGTGTACATTTTGTACATGAGTTCAGTTGGCATTGAGCTATTTTAAGGTTCAAGTGCAACTGCAATTACATCTCAATTGCTGTTTGCAACGCGTAATAAGCGTGAAAACTTATTAATTTACTAAGTAAATATTGAACGTAGCGAATTGTGCATTAATCGTCATGGCAACTGCAACGAGTTACATGCCTAGGACAGTAGCTGTCGTCGGTGTCTCTTCGCCGGCTGCCGTTGAAACAGGTGAGACGCGCACATACAGACATACTGATATCCAGCGACAGTTGAACAGAGACAGATCTATTTTTGTATGTATGTATGTTTGTATGTATGTTTGTGTGTGCATTTTATATTTACCTTTTATAAGTTTTTTGGCACGTAAGGTTAAAGCACTTTTTACATTGCTCTTGGGCTTGCCCTTGCTATGTACAATACATATGTACATACCTACAACTAAATGCTTTTACCCGTTTTTGTTGCCAACAATCTTCGACCTCAGAGTAACATTTACGATCAACTTGGAATTTTTGATCATTGTCTTTTGACTTCTTTCTTTATCCTGTTTTTTGCCCATGAATATAAAAATTAATTTTAATGTCACCCATTTCTGAAACTATTCAGCACAGTGGTTAGAATGCTTGAGTTCACAAGTCAATTTTAATGCTTGTACTTTAAATTAGCATTTATGTTTAGTGCAGAAATAATTGATTAAGTTTTAAATTACTTGAGGTAAGCAATATAAAATCAAGAAATTATCTATAGGAAATTCAAGTTTTATGTTGAGTGAAAAACAGCGGAAAATTGCTGTAAAATTTGAATTTGCAATGCAACAAAAATGTTTTTACAAAGTTTACTAATACTAATATATTATTTTCAACTTTTGATTTGAACCGCTTGACATGCTCTATTTAGTTCAGCTGATTTAAGAGAATAGTATATAGTACATTAGAGTGCATCGATTTGTATGCGACCGAAATAATTTAAAAATTGTAACCCATTTTCGTAATCTATTGTCAATTCTAAGATGTTTTCATCAAGAAACCATAGTTCTAAAATTAATTCCTGGTCCGCGATTTTGAGTTGAAAAATTAATTTTCTTGAACATTAATACCTTGGATGTTTATGGACCGATCTTGACAAACTTGGTGTCGATACTCTTGGTAGGACCAGGACTTTAAAATTTCACAGAAACAAAGGACCAAATGTCCTTTAAACATAGTTTTTATTATTGGAAGGACGATTTTACGATTTGTCTCTATCCTAAAAAATAAGTCTGAACTAAACCTATTTTTTTGGAGAAACATTTTTTTTCCTTGAACCTGTATTTTTTATTAACAGAAAATTGTCAACATATTAATTAAAATTTTGTTTTATGCATATATGCATATAATATTTATTTTAATTTCAATTTTATGAGGTTTTCATTTGATCTTCTGTTTTATATAGCTTCCAATAGTATTAAGCTTAAAAAACTTGAAATCAGCTGTTTGACAGAAGCTTTAACACATAACTTCACACTGATAACAAGCTCAAAGCTGAGCTCGAAACGAAATCGAGAGTGTTGAACGAAAATAAAAACCAATGAATGGATGGATGTGTGTGATGGAAGGTGCGGCTTAAAAAGCGCCGCTTCGCACGTGTTGGTTGTGGGTTATTTTTAAGACCAAAACATTAAAAAGAGAAGAAACAAGTTTGCCAAAAAACAACTTAATAACTTGTCTGGATGATATTAGAAACGTGTTAGTTATGTCGTTGTCGTCAAACAGGTGTCATTACTGAGTAATTGCTAATTAACGTCTGTATCATTCACTCACTGGGCGCAGCAACATTGAACCGAAGGTACAAAGTTTCAGGGTCAAGTGAATTGAGAGAAGTGCTTGTTTTAAAGCGCATTCGCCCTTTAATTATGCATAAGATCGAAGCACACACACGGATGCTGTGGAATACCCCGTGCCAGTCATCAATAATATAAAGGGAAAAACAACAAAAACAACGACAACAACAACAACAACAGCTGAGCAACCGCAATGAAAACCAGCTTTCAGTGGCATAATTTCCCAAATGCACTCGCCATGCATCTCTCAGTTCTCTCTTTCACACTCTCTCTCTCTCTCTCTCACTCTTTTATCTTACGTGCTCTCTCCCTTCTTATACACTTACAGTGGGTGTATTAAAATGGAATTATATGTAAATATTTAGTAAACAAATTTGAATCGAAATAATCAAACGAATTTATTTTAAGTAGATATTAACAGAAGTTTTACATTTGCATTAAATTTTCATAAAATTTAATCAAACATAAAATTGATTAGTTTTTTGATCAATCTATGATTGATCTTCGCTAGTATTTTTTATGATCTTTTGAAAATTGCTAAAAATGACTATTTTATCCCCTTTATTCTCCTTTTTAAACAAAAAGTAAGGAACAATTTTCAAAAAATCTTAAATAATACAGAGGTTTAATTTTTTTTTTTGCAGTTACTCTTAGAATAACGGAGGAAAAAGTTTAAAAATATAGTATACTTTTACGAAAATTCGAAATTTTCAATGGGTACTTAATGGATTAAGTAAGGAGTTTTGTATCATTCAAACGGTTCCTAGGTGACACATGTTTTTCCTATGCTCGAATAAATAAAAACTAAAAAAAAGATTCAAAGACCGCTCTTTTATGGTGTTCGGTTTTCTTTTTCCGCTACTGTATGAATATCCTGTAACTCCTACCAAAGTAAGGTAAAAAATAATAAAATAATAAATAAATAATAATAATAATTATAAAAATTAATTTTAAAACTAAATAATATACCAGTCCACTTAAAAGTTGAGTTGTACCATAAGAAAATTTTATTTGCTAAAACTTTTGATTGGAAATTAATTGGTATTAAATTAAAGAGTATTAAATCTTCGGATTGAGATTATCTCTCTCTCTCTCGGTGTCTCTCTCTTTACCTGGCACGTGAATGTCATGCTCAAGTTCAGCTCAAGTTTCAGTTTTAGCTTCGGGTTCAGCTTCCATTGTGTCTCCCCCTTTGGTCATGAGTCTGTGACCAGTTTTGTGATTCTTGGCCTGGTATAAAATCTCCGTAACGCGCTTTTAACCACAACAGTTTCGTCAGCTCTTTCGGCTCCGTTGCACGCTTTGTCTGCGACTCCGACTCCGTCACCTTCTCGTACATCTTCCATTTCATTCAATTTTATTAAAAGCCCAAAAAATAAAAAACGAGTTTTACGTTTTCGGTTTCGGTTTCGATTAGACTTTAGTGTGTTGTATTGTGTTTGTGCAGAGTGTGTACTACTTATTTAGATAATATTATGCTTATTATTATGTTGTTTTTGCCTTTTTTGCAAGCACATTAACAATTCATAAGTTGTTTAAATTTGGGTTTTGCCCACGCAAAAGAAACAGTGGAAACTTCTCGTTAAACTTGGGTTTTTTCAGCCTACATTTACTTTAATCTCAAATGATTAAAATCTGTCACAAATGATCATCTCTACAATCAAAATCAAATCAATGTCGGAGCGTTTCTGCCTGAATTTGTTAGCTTATTTGCGGCATTTGTTTCTTTGCTAAAATTTAATTTAAATGCTATCTACTGTAATTTTCTAGTTTCAAACTGAATTATAGTTTTGAGAATATTTATGGCCTTAAATATGTTATAAATACTTACATAATATATCATTAATAAGCATTTGTAATTTAAAACTAGATAGACAGCTTGTTTCAATTTTGAAAATCATTGAAGTAGAACTTGTTGAACTCGAGAAATCAGCTCAAGATCTTATTGAAAAATATACATACATATACATATGTATGTATCTTCTTGAAAAATGCATTTCCAAAACGAATTGTTAATGATCTGCGAAAAATAAATAAATACTGTTATGCAGCACCCGTTATTGAATTTAAAAAAAATTGGCAGACAAATGCGAATGTCAAGGTTAAGGTTAATCGAAGTTAATTCGTTGTTTTGATGCAGTTTTTTAAAAAAAAGTTAAGCAAAACTCTATAATAATATGCACAATTTATCTGAACAGAAACAAGAAACTTGACATCTTTTAACTTATCAAAAAAAAAAAAAAAACAATTATAAAAAATAAACAAAAGAATATTTAACTTGATTGTAAAAGGCAGTTGAGAAACAACAACAAAATGAGTAAGTACTTAATTATTGCGTTATTTGTTTAGCGTTTCTACATAAGAATATAATTGACAATGATTGCCGAGTTCAGTTAGTTAAGTCTTAAGTGCCCAAGCTGGAGATCAAAGCGCAGTTTTATTATCTTTTAGAGTTTTTATATTAATTGCATTTTAATTAAAGATTTTTTCCTTTTCATCTGAATTTTTTCAGGAGTTCCCACCATGTTATCGGAGATCAATGAGCTGCCCTCAATTCAATTGGGCGATTTTACGCTACAATTTGAGTTGGGAGAAGCAACCGCTCCAACCAAGGAAGTGGCAGTAAAAGAGCTACGTGAATCCCCCGAACGTCAGAAACAGGCAGCTCAGGAACTTAAGCGTCTGCTGGAAGGTAATTGATAAACATGTTCTTTACTTCTGCTGAAATGGTAAAGGGAGAATTCCCGTATAAGAGCGAAAAGATACAGATACATGGAGGTAACACCAACTAGTTTAGCTGTTTCCAGAATATGGGAAATGTTTATTTTCTTTGTAAATATATAACTTATAATATTAATTCAAGGTATTTCCCATATCAATAGGTTATTAATTAGTAATACATAATACACAATTTCAAAAGAACTGTCGTTAAAATTTATATGCATTTAGATAATAAATAGCTTGTCTTTATTTATTTATCTAATTAACTACAAACAATCGACAGAGGGAAGAAGAATTCGAATTTAATAATGAATCTTGCTAGTAAATAGAGCTAGAAAATGGTTTAATTACCCACAAAAAAAACCTCTTTACGAGGTAAAAGTCTAGTGACGAAAACGTTTTCATGCCCCAAAATTTCTGATATCCAATTTTGTGACGAATAATATTAAGTTTTACATATAAATTATTTTAAGCAAAATTTTGGCACTCGGCACATTGCGCTAAAATGTATCAATTCTTCATACCAAATAAAACTCACTCACTGTTTTGCGCAGTGCCGAATGCAAAAATTTTGCTTAAAATAATTTATATGTAAAACTTAATATTATTCGTCACAAAATTGGATATCAGAAATTTTGGGGCATGAAAACGTTTTCGTCACTAGACTTTTACCTCGTAAAGAGGTTTTTTTTGTGGGATATCAGAAAATTTTGAATAAGACCTCAGAAATTTTGAAATTGCAATATTTTTTGACAGTATAGT
>JBAMBJ010003497.1:0-13228 GCA_037043495.1 Drosophila recens
TATAACCTCATATGGTCCAAAAAAGTTGCTTGCTAACTTTCTACCCGTCACAAACTGAGTCCTCTTTATCGCTACCAGGTCGCCCTCCTTATAAACATTTTCTTTCTTACGCTTTCTGTCATAATTTCTTTTATACGTCTCTTGAGCTTTGCCTATTTGTTCTCTTGCTTCCTGCCGCATTTGCCGTCTTTCTTCTTCAAAATCATCAACTACTTCTTGCTCTAGTAAGCTTATCAGTCTGTCGCTTACTTTCGACTGCATTTTCACACCAAACATCAACTCGAACGGCGACTTTCTCGTAGAGCTATTAATATGCGCATTAATTGCTACTTGTACTTGAGACACAAATTTGTACCATTTTGCCGTATCATCTGCAGATAACTTCGATATAATTGACAATATGGACCTGTTAACTCTTTCCACTTGACCGTTTCCCCTTGCAACTCCAGTGGTCGTCCACACATGTTCTATTGCATTCGACTTTGTATATTCTTCAAAAGCCCCTGATGTGAACGCAGACCCGCGGTCACTTATTAGTCGGCTTGGTACACCAAAAACTTCTGACCAGCTCTCCAGCTTTTTTTATCACTTCTTCGCACCCCTGCACTGGGTAAAGCCAAACGAACTTTGAGAACCCATCTACCATCGCAAAAACGTATTTGTAATGCTTTGCCGTTGAGTCCATGGATTGTAGCTAAGAGCCTTGGCCTAAGAAATTCTTCGCCGTCTTTGCTCTTCAAATTCAGGGTTCTGGCCAGATCTGCGATAGCCTCTATGGCTGAAAGCAGAGGAGACTCGAAGATTATGGAGCCCCTGGGACCTACTTCTGAAGTAAAGTTGTTGCCGGCAGCTTCGAAGGTCTTATCGATGAATTCCCCGACGTTTTTAATGCCAAAAACCACCAGGGACGGAGAAACTGCAGGTCGTTGACGTTTAGGGGGGGGTGGCGTTGAACCGCCAGCAGAGTCATCGCCTGTTGTTTCCTTGCTCAGACCCACGCATGGAACGTTAAATGGGTTTCTTTTCATAATGGAGCTTCTGTATGGTTCAGTAGCTGTTATCAGCTCATTCATAAGAGCCTTTGCTGCCATGATGAATTGCTTTGGGCTTCAGTAAATTTTTATTGCTCTAAATAAACAAAAAAAGGCCGCGACGGCGGCGGAAAACTGCACAGAAATCACTCTCGGCTTCACTTATTATTTCCCTTTCCATTTGCTTTGGAACCACAAGCAACTCATTTCCATTTACTTCTTTATAAAGCATTTCTTCTTTCATCTTAAATCCATCATACGGGCTCGTTTTCAGAACCTCTATTATCGCTTTAGCAAACGAGTCTTCTTTTTGTGCCTTTCTTACGCGAGCCGACACTTCAGATTGGACAACCAACACACACGGATATCGGCTAAGGCAATCAACGTGTCTCATCCGTTTTCCAGGTCTGTACTCGATGTTAAACGTAAAATCTTGAAAATATAATATCCACTGCTCTACTTCTCTGGGAACATCCTTTTTTCTTACCGTCTGAGTAAACGCTGCACAATCCGTTATCAATGTAAAGTTCACACCCAGCAGGTAATATCTAAACTTCTGCATTGCTAAATAGGCCGCTTTTACTTCCAAAATGTAGCTATGACGCTTTGAATCGCTAACTGAAGTCTTTTTGCTCCAATAAAACACCGGATGCAACTCTGAATCCACCTTCTGTAGCAACCAACATGAAATGAACAACAGAAAGGCTGCCACCTTCCACAATTTCGGTGCTAAAGCCTAGTACCGACGTGAGAAAAAAGGCCTAGCGTAAGGTCAAACTCCATATAAAAAAAACGCTGGCGTAAGGTGAATAAGAAGAAGACGACATTTATCTCCGCTTGTCGGTCCGCACGTCAACTAAACTGAAACTAAAAACGGAGTTGCCAGATAAGGAACGGGCGTTATCCAGCACTGTTTGAAACAGCTGTCAAGCCAAGCGAAAAATATATTTCTTTAGAGTTTCGGTATCTATCTATCTCACTCTCTCACAATAACTCAAAAGATATGGCCGGGAAATTAACAAAAAACAGCAGATTGGTTCTTTTCGAAACAGCAGACAAAATTCTGCTGATTAATGAGGTGGAAAAGAGGCCAATATTTGTATTTTTTCATTAATTTAGAGGGAGAATCCACGTAAAAAGTTCTAAGGCGATGGGTGCACACAAAACCCACTGTGCTTGCGTGCCATCGCATATTTCTCTTCGTCGACAGCTAAATATTGTGCATTTTCCGCCGCTAAAAATTTATCTCACGTCGGTACTAGGCTTAACTAAAAACTGAAATGGTCTAAAATGCACGGTATATCAGAGCATTGGCAAATGGATTTTTTTTTATTTTTTTTTTCTCTTAACTCCACCGCATTCTGTCAACGTTTTGTGCTGCTGCCTAAACTTCTGCATTGCTAAATAGGCCGCTTTTACTTCCAAAATGTAGCTATGACGCTTTGAATCGCTAACTGAAGTCTTTTTGCTCCAATAAAACACCGGATGCAACTCTGAATCCACCTTCTGTAGCAACGCAGCACCAAATCCATCCTTTGAAGCGTCTGTGTGTAACTCTGTGACCGCATCCCTGTTATAAATTCTTAGCACTGGTTCTTGACACAACGCATTTTTCAGCTGATTGATTGCGTTGAGTTCAGAATCCTCCATCCTGAACGTGGCATCTTTCTTTAACAGATTTGTTAAAGGGCGTGCTATTTGCGCATATCCCTCTATAAACTTTCTGAAAAAGCCTGTTAGGCCCAAAAACGACTGTACTGCTTTCACATTCTTGGGAACCGAGAAATTCCTAACAGCATTTGTCTTATCCTTTCCCGGCCAGACTTAACCTCCTTCTACTGTATGTCCCAAATAGTCTATTTTCGTTTCGAAAAAATGGCATTTTTTCCACTTAATTCGCAGTTGACCATCTGCAGCGACTTTCAATACAGCCTTTAATTTTCTCACGCATTCCTCCATTGTCTCCGCATATATAACAATGTCATCCATGACATGACATGTCTTGCCGCAGACCGTCACCCTCGGTCTTATATAGGTTTCTTGCCACCATTTCTCAAATTCCATCACTTTTCGTATGGGCAACATTTTTTTTCTTTTTTCTCCACTTATTTCTTTAATAATGCATTTGTTTACGTGTTATATGATTATAATTCACTATTTGACGTGATTATTTTTTCATTTTATACAAAAAAAAAATTTTCACAAAATTTTGTATGGGAAAATATTTCATATGGAGTAACATTTCATAAGAGTTACACTTCACTTTTTTCATATTTTTTGAAAAATTTTTTTTCTAATATTGCATTTGTTTTCGTGTAATTTGATTATAAAACACTATTTCATGTGATTATTTTTTAACTTTTTACAAAAAAAAAAATTTCACTAAATTTCGTATGGGCGGATATTTCGTATGGAGTAACATTTCATATGAGTTACATTTCACTTTTTTCATGTTTTTTTAAAAAATTTTTTTAAATTTTTTCATTTATTTGGATTTGGTTATTTTTGCATTATTTATTATAAATAACCAATAACGGCAAGACATTTTTTAGTCATATGATATCGGTATGTTAGATATTTGTCATATGACATGTCTTGCCGCAGACCGCCGCCCCTCGGTCTTATATAGGTTTCTTGCCACCATTTCTCAAACTGCATCATTTTTCATACGCGCAATCACTGATTTCATTTAAATGCATGTACTTTTTTAATAATACTTTTCGTGTAACACTATTCGTGCTTAATTTAACAATATGCGCATATATTATTATAAGCACATTAGGTTTACGAGCCTTATGAAAGCTGCAGGCGAATTGGTAAACCCGAACGGCGCCCTATTAAATTCGTAGAGTCCCTCCTTAGTTACAAACGCCGTGTACTTCTTACTAGACTCTTCTATCGGAACGTGGAAAAATCCGTTTTCCAAGTCCATGACCACAAAAAGTTTTGCATTTTGCAGTTTTTCAAGGACTTCGTCTATTATTGGTACCGGGAAACAATCTTTCAGAACCATTCTGTTAAGTTGCCTGTAGTCGATGCAAACTCTATTTGACCCATCTTTCTTTTTTACGATAACCACTCTGCTAGCGAAATTCGACGTTGACTTGCGCACAATCCCAGCTTCCAACCACTCTTCAACTTGCTTCTGGATTGCAGCACACTCAACTGGGGTATGCCGACTCGGCTGCTGGCGAAATGGCTTTATTTGACCATCCGGTACGATTTTTAGCTCCACCACTGGCTGGACTTGCACCTTTGCTGGCTGGTAACCAGCTATCAAAGATTTGACCAATGGCCTAAACTGCATTGGAGTGTTTACGTCAGCTTCAGTTTCCACTACACTGTAAACGCTAAGCTCGTTCAACACCTCGTCTGACTGCGCCACCACCTCTCTTTTCATAAAAACGTAGCCATCTTCATTCAGTACGACACAGAACCTATCCATAAAATCGAAGCCCAGTATTACGTCGTACTCGATCGCTCCATCCGGTACAACTATGAACTTTTTTTCTGCTGTGATGTTATCCACACATACAGTTCCTAAAAACTCGCCCATCGGCACAGTTTTTTTTATTCCCAAGGCCTCTAAGCATCGAGCCACTTCGACGTAACTTGACGTTTTCAACTGTTCCGAAAACCTTCTTCTGTATGATTGAGACATCTGATCCACTGTCTATCAAGCATTCAACTTCTATGTTATTCAGCTTGGCCAACTTGCAACGTTTTCTCTTCCTCGCTGCCATCGTCCTCATCGTCAGTGTCGAGATAAATGAATCCGCAAAATGTCTGCTCTGGCTCAATTTCCTTCTTAATGACGACACCATTGTGTGCGCGCTTGCAGTCGAGAACATCAAATTGCTCCTGTGTCTTCAGGCAGCTTCGCTTGAACTTTAGAATCCATATCATTGCTGCTAATTCCAAGCTGATTGAATAAAAGACATCAAATATAATAAATTCGCGAATTCTAACAACAAAGTAAATCACAGAGCCGATGCGAAATGACTAAAAAATAAAAAAAATTATCTCGCAGCCCTGACTTGAAAAAGGTGGCAGCCCTGGCTAAGACTGAAAAAAAAGGTGGCAGCCTTTCGCGGCCCCACTTTTTTTTTCGCGACATAAAAGTGGAACTTTCTTAATTTTAAATCTAGAAAATCTAGAAATCTGAAAATTTTACCAGAATTTTTGTTGAAATTTTCTCGAATTTTTAAGATTTTTTCCAAAATTTTTTACTCAACTTCGCAACGCGAAGAGCGAAATGTACCGAACCAATTTTAGATTGCAGCTGCTGCTGCTTCCGCTGCTGTTTGTGCTGCTTCGTCTGCTGCTGTTACTTCGTCTGCTGTTTCTGCTGCTGCTGTTGCTGCTTCTTCCATAGCTGCTATTGCTGATGTTGCTGCGTTTGCTACTGTTTCTGCAGCTGTTGCTGCTACTTCTGACTGTGCCATTGATAGTATTGATGCTTCTAGTGCAGAATGCATTTTTTTCACGGTAATTTTCAAAATTTTGTATTTTGTTGAAATTTTTTTTTTGAAATTGATGTAAGGTGCTATATTTATTTGTAATATAAATAATTGATGTTGCTCGCACAACGACACCTTTTAATTCAGTAGAATTATGCCTTGGGACACTGTGCACAGTCTGGCAGTGTTACTGTTGCTGCAACAGCCCTCACTTTGTCTGCTGCTGCTGCTGTTGCTGCTCCTGACCTTGCTGCTGTTTCCATTCTGTGGGTCTTGTTAAATAAATGAGCAAAAGAAAGCTGTCTGTTCTCAGTCAAAGATTGACTACTGATATTATGCCTTGTGTTAGGATATCGGCATTTCGAACACCACAGGCCTACTTCGACCCATCGGCCTACTTATACTTCTTTACATTCGGCCATCCTGATCGCTCGTCTGGCCCAGATGACTTCATCTTTTAATCTTTTCTACGTTCTTATCGTCATCTTTATCGTCTTCGTCTTCGCCTTTACCATCTTCATATCTATTATCTTTATCATCTTCATCTTTATACGTCTATATCCTCGTTACCATCCGATTCGGAAGACATCAGTTCCTCATTTTGCTCCATATACTTCCAAACCTTCATATTGTCCGCGCTTGTTGAAGTTGTCTTTGGGCCTTCGACCTCTGCCGCTTTCCTGACTACGTAGCGACCGTTTCGATTGACTTTTATAACCTCATATGGTCCTAAAAGCCGGGTCAGACGAGCACTTTTTCACCGACACTTTTTATCAAAAAGCTGTCCGTGTCGTGTAACCACACAAAATTTCAAAGCGTCCGTGAAAAACCGACGCTCACCGATGGAAATAGAACACGTTATATTCTATCGGTGAGCGGTAGTGAGCGACACGGACACGAAAAAATCTCTTTTTAACAAAAAGTGTCGGTGAAAAAGTGCTCGTCTGAAGCGCCCTAAAAAGTTGCTTGCTAACTTTCTACCCGTCACAAACTGAGTCCTCTTTATCGCTACCAGGTCGCCCTCCTTATAAACATTTTCTTTCTTACGCTTTCTGTCATAATTTCTTTTATACTTCTGTTGAGCTTTGCCGATTTGTTCTTTTGCTTCCTGCCGCATTTGCCGTCTTTCTTCTTCAAAATCATCAACTACTTCTTGCTCTAGTCGTTGCTCCCAGGCCTGATTCCGGCTCTCCAACCGTCGTGTAAGAGTTGCTACCTGGTGACTTAACTTTTCGACTTGCTCATCTTTCATGCGAAGGACCGGCTCCTCGGATGGGTTCGGGACCTCCATGGCATCACTCCGGCCGCGCAATGGACTGACGGTGCGGTGGACCAGATTCGCGAATCGCCCGGAGTTTACCGGCTCGTCTGGCTCCACTTCCATTGCGGCCAGGACTGGATCGAGGTCGCCCACCTGCATCCGTCCGAACGCTGTAGCCTCGAACTCCGTGAAACGGGTCAACATCTCCAGTGTTCCCGGGCTCAAGTCTAAGCCCAATGCCGAAGAGGGTCGAGTCCTTAAGTTGGTCGTATGAGCTGACAAAAACTGAATCTAAGAGCAACTTGGCCGACTTTATCATTTTTGCACTAGCTTGCACGAATTTTTGTTTCTCTGACAGGCCATAAGCGTCCGCCTTATCTTCAAAGCTAGCGAACCAGAATTTCGCTGGCACACTATGCCCAACACTATCACGCTATAACACTATCTGGGGTGCCATAAAATCGCTTTCGCTTGAATTTCACTTAAATTTCATACAAATTTGAGAGAAATTCAAGCGAAATCGATTTCAGTGGCATCCCCGTATAAAAGAAACATGTTTAAAATGTACACATAAAAATAATAAAGCCAAAGGAAAATATTTAAATCTATTTTTAAAAAATTTGGTTATACTGAAAAGGACCGATTTGGTCTCACGACATTACCAATAATTTTGGGTCAGAGCATGGTCAGGTGCAAAAGCCTTGGGTTATCATCAAGGATGATGATTATAAATTGTTGTATCAGGGGTGTTAGACAGGGTTACACAGGAATAAGTGCGAAAATTTTTTAAAAAAATAAAATCGCGCGCGCGAAGCTTTCTGGGAACACTGTCTCCGCCTTGTTGTGCATAGACATCAACTTTAGAAGATCCTCCATGCTTATGTTGACCCCACGAGATGCAGGCACTCGACTCTCTCCTCTTCTGCTTCAGGCATTTCATTTGCTCCTACGTCCTCTTCATTGCATATTTTTCTGACGGCAGCACGCATCTGCTGGATCGATACGTCCTCGCCCATCTGTACCCTTTTGCTCTCCAATAGCTCCAACAACTCCCTCTTCGTGTACGTTATTATCTCCGAATACTTCATGTTTGATTCAGCTTATATTCGTTCCGCTTTAATAGGTTTGATGCCCGATGGAATTAGTCTCTTTCAACTTGTGACCAACTTCCGCTACACACACACACACACCAGTTTTCCGGAACCAAATACAGTCGAACTTCTCTAACTCGAACTTCCCTAACTCGAATTTTCTCTAACTCGAACAAAATCGAGTGGCAATAGCGTTTACTGAGCAAATTTCATACAATTCTGTCTCCCTAACTCGAACTTCCGTAACTCGAATTCCTCCCTAACTCGAACAAAAATATTGGCCCGTACTTCTGTAAGTCGAATTTTTCGGGAAAATCTCCAACAAAGTTTGCATTTTTTTTCGTTTATATTTTATACTTTTGTTACCGGATCGTTTGAATATGTTATATTGGTTTACATTAGCATATGGTGATGAAATATGATAGAATATTGCATCAAAAATTACTTAAGCTTGTGAAATTGCTATAGGAAAGATGTTCGTAATGTACTTCTTTGTCAACGCATCAGTGTACTAAAATGTTTAAGGAAATATTTAAACTTATTAGTAGTTGAGGAATTTGAAAGTAGACCAAATATATTAAAGTTGTTGAAAAATGTGGTATCTCAGCAAAAACATTTTTCATTATATTAAAAAATGAAATATTAATTATGATGACATTTGAATAGGGAACGGAAAAGAAGCGAAGAAACCAATTTTTGAGAATATTAACAGGTCTTGAACAAACTAGAATCCCTTTTTGTTGAAAATAACAGAAAAAATTTAAATTTGAATTTTACTTATGATTGAATGCATTTGTAGTTTCTTTTAAAACACTAAAAAAAATTCCCTAACTCGAAGTCTCCCTAACTCGAACTTTTTTCTTGGATAATGGTGATTCGAGTTAGGGAAGTTCGACTGTATAAATAATTGATGTTGCTCGCACAACGACACCTTTTAGAATGAATGATATTATGCCTTGTGTTAGGATATCGGCATTTCGAACACCACAGGCCTACTTCGACCCATCGGCCTACTTATACTTCTTCACATACATTATACATCCTTCCCTCCTCATCCTTGCTAATACCTCAGAAGCCCAACAGTTAAACAGCTTTGTTTTTAACTAAAATCTCATCGCAATTTGTGTTTCTTCTTTTTCGAAAAGCGAACTTCTAAATTAAAATTTTGCATCCCAATGCTGAATCACTTTCATGACCAAATCAACTTTTGTGAAATCTGTTCAAGTGCTAGGCAGTTTTGTGTGTAAATACTTTAAAAGTAGATCGCTCGTGATGTGACCTTTGTGCCTTTTCGGGATCATCAATGCTGCAGACATTTGTTTGTCACGCTTTTTGCTAACTGAAACTTGCTAGGAATTTTCTGTAGGTAACCCTGGCTAGACCGACACATACCCCAGCCGAGAGAAACATCCTTACAGATTGGCCCGAAGGATTGTGGATTTGTGGTGTCGAGCATATTCGAATGAGAGAGACACGTCCTCTGTGACTTTGAGCCTTTGGCTTAGATTTAGATTTACTCCTTGAAAAGGGAAGGGGGTGTAAATTATGTGTCTGGGCAAAGAAAAAGCCATTTATATTTCCACTACTCGTACAAGGATTTAAAAGCGGTCCGAAAAAATTCTTTTTTCACCATGGTGAAAAAGTTGGGGTCGAAAGGGTTAAAAATAGGGCTCTAAACTATCAGTTTTTGAAAAATTTAAATACGCTCTCAAATGTAAAAATCATTGCTATATTTACTGTGTATATATCAAGTTACTATAGAAAAAGGCAAACGATTAACTAGCGCTGATCTTTGGGAACCTTAACACTTAACTGTATTAGTTTAAACAATTAAATGTGTATGTGTGTGTGTGTGTGTACTTAATGTTGTATTTTATTGTGCTGCCATGAAACAAAAAAAGAAAAATCATAAATATAATTTTGACAGATATATATTTTGTTAAATATTTATTTATTTCATGGCACTTGTGTGTATGTTTAATAATTAAAAATATTATTATTTAGCTCTGCTGCCGGTGTAACCAAAGTACAATGCACTAAAAACAATTCTTGCCCCGCATAAATGTATAATTTTATTTTCTTTTGTGTATGTTTGTTTACGCAGCAACAAATACTGTGATACTGTGATTCATGTTTTTTTTGTTTGTTTATGTGTGTAAAGATAAACAATTTAACCCATTTGGATTGACATGCTAAATATATACATATATACTATATTTTATATATAATATAATACGCAAGTGTACTTAACATAGAACGCAATTGTAATTGTAATTGTAATTGTATTTCATGTGCCATTAGCTTAAGAACTTATCAGAACTTCCAAGTACTTAATATACTATATACATATGTATCAGGAACCGTAACGATTATAATTTTCAAAATATAAATTATTAAATACAAAATTTGATGACTTTAGTCAAAAAAATTAAAAGTTAACACTTATATTACGATCTAAATAAAAAAAATTATAAAATGAAAATTAAATTTCAATTTTTATTTTAAAATTACAATAATTTTTATAATAAAAAATTGAAAAATAAAAGTTTATCCAGTTTCTTAAAACTTCTTTTTGCGGTTCCTGATATGTCTACTTCCAATTAAGAGAGAAAAAAAGAGTTCTATATACTATACTATACTATATAATTGGCCAAATTATGTTTGTGGTGTTTTTCCCCCCAATTTATAAATAAAACAATTTCTTACAGTTTATACATATTGTAATTTGTATTTTTGTAACTTATTTATAGTGAATAAAGTGTCGAAAAGTTTGATTTTTAAAATACATTTCGTTTTTATGTACAATGGTTGTGTGTGTAAAAGTTTCCAAAAAGCGTTACATTTTCACCTGATGAGCATTTAACTGGCATTTTTTGTCCTTCTCGATGCTTCTCCATATCGATCGATGCGATACGATTACTGTCGACTGGGTGGCAACGCCACCCCATGGTCATGGCTAACGGCATTGGCGGCGGGGCCACACACGACAATCGTTTCGTTGCGATTGTTGTTGTGGTGGTGGTGGCTTTGCCAATTGTCAAGGTCCTCGGTCTCCGCCTCGGCCTCGGCCTCAGCCTGTTCTTTGGCTCGCTTATGATACTTGAGTTCGCTGGCATATTTGGAGTTTGTGATGCCCAGGAATGAGGCGAGTCCGCCGCCCACATAGTCAATGCCGGCCAGTATATTGTTGCCCACCTTGCTGGCCTTGTAGCGTAGGCGTGGCCCCAACGCCATTTCGCGCTGCGAATTTGAATGAGTCACAATGGATCGAAATATGGGATTAATGTGAATCATGATGGATTAAGTATAAGGTGGTCTCGTTCCGTTCTTAGGGCCTTAACGTTCAGTGCGTGCTTGCTTGTTGATGCGGTACGTTTAATTTAACCCTTGTGCAAAAGAAAAATGAGTTTTTGCTTTTTTGTCTGTACAGTTCAAAGACAAACTTAAAGAACTAGAAATATTACTTTTGCATATTGTTAAAGAGCATTTAACATAACAAAATCAGTTGAAGCAAAACTGTTGATGGCTGCTGAAAATGTCGAGTCACTCAATAAAGTTTGTATGCACCCTAAATTTTTCCAAATTTTTTTTTAAAAGATTTAATGCAGATTCCTTAAATTAATCTTCTATTCACTTAAACTCCGTTTGAATGATACAAAAATTTCCTTAACACATTAAGTAACCATTGAAAATTTTGAATTTTTGTAAAAGTCTAATTTTTTAACTTCTATCCTCGATTTTTAGAAAAAAAAATATTTTGATGCAAAAAAAATGCTTCAAACAACTGAAATTTAAAGGAAAAGAAAATTAATTTAAGAAATCTGCATCAAAACTTTTTTGTTATACAAAAATTTGGTAAATTAAGGGCGCATACAAACTTTATTGAGTGACTGTAAATGTTAAATTAGCTATAAAAACGTTTTATTTGAAAATTCGAATTTATTTAAAAATTTAGAGCCCAAAATAACGTTTACCTTCAAGTTCAAAATTATTTAAAATTAAATTATAAAAAATAACTTCAACTCTATTTATCAGGGACTGCAAACAATGATTAATTGGTATCTTTTTTTTAAACAAAATAACATTCCCTTATAATAACTTTGAAATACCGAGAAAAATATCAATATTCATCATATGGCTCATTTATGCATTTTCACCATTATTAAAATTGTTGTCAAGTTTTATAGATTTGCTCACAAAATAATGATTAATTGCAAGTTATACTTTACTTCTCAACCAATTATCATAATTTTTGACAAAAATAATAAAACTTAAGAAATGATCATAATTTCATGAGTTTTATTTTTAATTAATCATTATTTTCTGAGGAAATCTATAAAACTTGAAATTAATCATAATTTCAACATTTTTTTAATAACACTTGTAATGATTACAGTCCCTTGCTTTTCATTATAATAGGCAACTTTAGACCCCATGCCCCATCTAAGGGTTAATCAACGCACTCTACTGTCGTTTCACTCACACTCACTACGCCGCTGAACCCTTTCGCTCGCACTTATTATCAGTATAGCCAACAGACGAGACCACCTTATACGTAATGCATCATGATTTGTTTGGTTGCATACCTGCAATTGTTCATCGTAACCCTTATCGGGCACGTCCGGCTCAGCATCGCTATCGGTATCGGACGAGAGCTCCTCCATGCAGCCATCGCTGAAATACAGCATGCGTCGATTCGATTGCAGTTCAAGGGCAGAAATTCGATCGGTTTCGCAGCGACCGCCGCCATTGCCGCCATTAGCTGCAGTTGTTGTTGTTGTCATATTGCTTGCTAATTCTACTTATTATTATTTATATTATTACTATTGATACTGTTTTGCCGCTTCTTTGGTTACTGCACGAAATACGAAACGCCTTCCACAAATGCACGGCAATAAGTGAATGGCCGGTTTATTACAGCTTACACAAACACAACACACACAATTTTTTGTTGTTGGTCTTGAATTGCTGCTGCTTGCAACAACAAACAAACAATCAACAACAACAATGTTAATGTCGCTTCTCCATATGGGGGTCGTTAATGTCCTTGGGTTTGGGGGCCGGCGTTGCGTGCCAAGCGCCAGTTTGCCATATGTAATCAATAAAATGCCGACTCAATGCCGACTCGCTGTCGTCCCGTCCGTTCTATGCGCAACAACAACAACAACAAACCAAAACAAAAAAAAAGTAATCAAAATTACAAACAAATCGAACTGCTGTCATCGGAGCTATCGAAACGTCTCGATTACAAAAAATTGGAGTGCTGCCAACTCGCACACTGTGCCACACGAGTCAAAAGTGTTCACATTGAAGTCACAGAGCTGTGACAAACCAAATGAATACCAACTGTCGTTGCAAACGTTTCCGCTTCGGTTTTTGTTATTA
>JBAMBJ010003498.1:0-25092 GCA_037043495.1 Drosophila recens
GGAGCGCCTCTCCTGGTACTCGGACAACGAAGATTAAATCCAAATCTAGAAGTCTGTTTTCATTGCACAAAATTAGTAAAATTACTAGGATTAGGATTTAACAATGGGAGTCAGCCAATTGGTGGTGGTGGTAGTCATTTCAAAGGACCCCTTCTGGAGTACGATTTCTAACACAAACTTTTTATTTTCTACACATTTTTTTTTTTTTTTTTTTTTCAGAAAAAGATTGCGTGAAGGAACCGAAAAAGATGACTCAAAAACTTTAAATATTTTCAGGGCTCGTTCCAACATTTAGCAACGACAACCTATTGCAAGCAATAGAATCGGAAATACTGGCATACATGTCATTAAAAATTCAAGTCACCGAGGAGTTTAAGGTTTTACAGTGGTGGAACACAAATAGAGAACATTATCCTCTATTGTTTAAAGTGAGCTGCAAATTTCATCCATACGTTTTCATTCTCTATATTCTATATCGAAATCAAATGATTGTAGAAACGCCCACCAGCGATATACTCTTGGTAACAACTCGATTTTTTGCCTTGATGATTTTAGGGAATTACAATCTGTGAATATTACAAACTTCCTGCCAAGCAAGTAATGGCGAAAATGCTTAACAGCATTGACAACGGCGAGTGTTTCCAGCTCGTAAGAGGTGTATTTTGACTCACATAAAGTAGTGGTCTTACTAAAATACTCTACTACGTATGGCTTGTTTTCAATCCTATGCAAAAGTATGGCTCCGTAGCCTATAGCACTAGCATCGGTATGCATTTCAATTGGGTATTCAGGGTCAAAAATAACTAAAACAGTCTTATTTGTAAGAATATCAATGACTTTCTTACGAATCTCCTCATGCTCTGTTTTCCACTCAAATTTAGCATTGTCCGAAGTTAGAAAATATTGGGGTTTCATTAACTGTGACAATCCCTATGAAATCGCTCACGGTTATCTCTCCAAACAAACGAGGTTGCTTTCCAGCAACGTTGGGGTCGAAAGGGTTAAGAGGGTTAAACAATAAGTGCAATAACTTTTTTTCTATTAAAACAAACTGTCCTTAAATACGCTCAACATATGTGTGTGTGTACAACTTACTGTAATCTTTAGGAAGTTATATATCTAGGCTGATCTCAGTGCGCTGAACTTGGCAGGAACGTTTTGTGTTAAATAGCCGCAACGTATATGTAAATATGTATATAGCTTGACAATATTGTGTGGCATCTCAGACTTGAAGAGCTGCGTGATCCAAAAAAGGCACTCGATTTGCAATCGTCGATAATTATCGAAGAAGATTACGTGATCCAAAAAGGCACTCCATATTTATCGATAAATCGCAATATCCATATCCATATCCGTGCAATGTCAATGTTGATGCTTATCGATAAGTCGATAAAAACTAAAAGGGAAAAGACAATTTCAACATGGCGACATACACACAAACACACACAAAATGAATTCTGTGCCATGATGGAATAAGTATAAGGTGGTCGTTAAATTTGTATAACCCTTGTGCAAAAGAAAACTTACATTTTGCTGTTTTGTCTGTACAGTTCGCAGAAATCATATTTTTGCATATTGTTAAGGAACATTTTAACATAACAAAAAAAAAATATTAAAGAAAATTGTTAATGGCTGCTAAAAATGTAAATATTCTTTTAGCTATAAAAACTTTTTTTTTTAATTTTAGAATTTATTTAAGAATTAGGAGCCTAAACAAAGGATTATTTATTCAAAAACAAAAACAACGTTTACTTTCAAGTTAAAAATTATTAAAAATTAAATTATACAAAAACAACTTGAACTCTTTTTATCAGGGACTGCAAATAATGATTATTTGTTTTTTTTTTTTTGTAATCTTATAAACTTTGAGATACCGAGAAAAATACCAATATTCATCTGTATGCATTTTCATCAGTATTAAAAATGTTTCAAGTTTTATAGATTTGCTCACAAAATAATGATAAATTGCAAGTTATACTTTAATTCTCAACCAATTATCATATTTTGGAGCAAAAGAATAAAGCTTAAGGAGTGATCATTATTTTATGAGTTTTATTTTTTGCTCAAAATAATACTCAAGTTGTAATTTCGACAAAACTTAATTTGATGCTTTCCACAGAAATTTTTTTTTTTAATGCAATATTATTATGGATTGTCTTGGCTTATTGACTAGGAATATGTATTATTTTTGCCTTTATTCGCTAAGAAAAAGTCGAAACTACAACTTGAGTTTTATTTTGTTGCTCAAAAATAATTATTATTGGTTGAGAAGTAAAGTATTACTTAAGGCCGAATTAGACGTGCACTTTTTCACCGACACTTATTGTCAAAAAGCTGTCCGTGTCGTGTAACCACACAAAATTTCAAAGCGTCGGTGAAAAGCCGACGCTCACCGATGGAAATAGAACACGTTCTATTCCATCGGTGAGCGATAGTGAGCGACACGCACACGAAAAAATCTCTTTTTGACAAAAAGTGTCGGTGAAAAAGTGCTCGTCTGATCCGGCCTTTACAATTATTCATTATTTTGTGAGCATATCTATAAAACTTGAAACAAATTTAATAATGTCCAAAATGCATAAATGAGACATAGAAATGAATATTGGTATTTTCCCCGGTGTCTTAAAGTTATTTTAAGTGAATGATTTTTTGATTAAAAAATAAGGTAACAGTCTAGAAACAGTAGCCAGTCTCAAAATAAAAAGAAAACATACAGAAGGAGGGCGATTTATGATGAATTTAGGTAAAAATTATTTTAGTTTTTTTTTAATGAGTTTAAGAATTTTAATACAAAAAAGTACATATTATTGAAAACATTTACAAAACAACGACGCAAAAGCTCATTTTGCATTGAAAATTTTCAATTTTCAAAATTCAATAAAAACTAGTCGGCGGTGCTACAGTCGAGCGGTACTCGACTGTCAGAGACCCCGTACTTATTATAAAGATATCTCAAACAACAAAAAGATTTTCATACTAAGACTTAATTTGGACTAATCGTTCCTATGGCAGCTATATGATATAGTAGTTCGATTCCAACCAAATTTAGTCAGTATGTATGAGACCATCTTTTATGCATATTCTGTCAGCTTGGTTGAAATATCTCAAACAACAAAATAGATTTTCATACTAAGACTTGATTTTCGACTGATTGTTCCTATGGCAGCTATATGATATAGTAGTTCGATTCCAACCAAATTTGGTCAGTATGTATGAGACCATCTTTTATGCATATTCTGTCAGCTTGGTTGAAATATCTCAAACAACAAAAAAGATTTTCATACTAAGACTTGATTTTCGACTGATTGTTCCTATGGCAGCTATATGATATAGTGGTCCGATCCAAAATCTAAAACAAACTCGATCTGCTCTTAATATAGACGAGCCTACATACCAAGTTGTGGAGTCTCTAGCTCTTATAGTCTCTGAGATCTAGGCGCTCTTACAGTACGGACTGGACGGACTGGACAGACCGGACAAGACGGACATGGCTATATCGACTCGGCTATTGATGCTGATCAAGAATATATAAATACTTCTATGGGGTCTGCCACGCCTCCTTCTAGCCTGTTACGCTACATGTTTTTTAGTGACAAAGTTAATAGACCCCTTTACATTTTTTAAAGTACGGGGTCTAAAAAGCTAGTGAAGACCCCCTAAAAATTATTTCACCTAAATTCATCATAAATCGCCCTCTTTCTGTGTGTGCTTTTTTTTTGGAGACTGGCTACTGCTTCTAGACCTTTAGCCAAAATAAAACAAATAATCATTATTTGCAATACCTGCTTTCATGTTCAAAATTATAAAAATTGAATTAAAAAAAAAATACTTCTTCTCATTATAATAGGCAACTTTAAGCCCCATGCCCCATCTGAGGGTTAATCAACGCACTCTATTTCACTCGAGACCACCTTATACTTATTGCATCATGAAATGAATTGCGTGTTGAATATTTACCCATTGTCGATATCTCAGAGCAGCGTCTCGTTGCCATAACGCTGCAGCTGTGGATAATGCGCATAGCTGGCGTGATGGGCGTGATGCTTCTGTGGCGCATAGTAGACACGATGCGTGGAGTGACCCAGAGGCTGTTGATGTTGTTGTTGCAGTTGCAGTTGTTGTTGCTGCAGCTGTCCGTTGTTGTTGTTGTTGCGGCCCATTGAATAGTTGGACATTTGATTGAGGGAAATGGAACCGGCGCCAGGCGGCGTCTTATACTTGTAGGGACTGGCGATGAGCCGATGCGGCGGCGCACTGATCAGCGACTGATGCGACGGACGCACCGAATGATAGGAGACGACCGTGCTGCTGCAACGGGAACTGCTCTGGGCATCAATTTGATGGGAATGCGGCTGCAGTTGCTGATGATGATTGTGATGTTGATTGTGATGTTGATGTTGATGACTGCGCTCCACTGTGCCCTGTAATTAAAGATGGCAAAAGAAATTTATTAATCGATTATTAAATCATATGATTCATTTAAGCTACGCGATTATTAGCTGCAATTAATCGACGAAAAATAAAAATAATCGATTAATCAAATGATTAATTTTTGTTATAGTTTTTTGAAAATATTGTGTAATGCAATGCCATTGTATAGCAAAACAAAATTAAGAACAATAATAAAATGCCCAAAAAATATAATAACAGTTGGCTCACAGCTTAAAGAATTGCAGGCCTTAAAATTTTGACATTTAAGGCTTTATTTAAGCCGTTATCGTCAACATATTATATCATCAATGGAAAGGTCATTTAAATTCCGTTTAAATGACACAAAACTGTCCTTAACCCATTGAGAACCCTTCGAAAATTTCAAATTTATGTAAAAGTTTACTTTTTCAACTTTTTTCCGCGATTTGTCACAAAAAATATGGTAATTTTCTTATCTATGTATGCGGCAACTCTTAAAAAAAGAAAAAAAAAAGAAAATTAAATACAGGGTATTTTATAATGCAATTTAGGTGAAAGAATATTTTTGCGGGTCTCTTTTACTTTTTTTTTAATTGAATTTTGAAATTTTATTGTAAACCATGTAAAACACAAAAGAAACATCAAAAAAGTGCAATTTTTATTAAAAATTTCAAAAAAAAAAAAAAGTAGAAGACATCCGCAACAAATTCTTTCACCTAAAATCATTATAAAATGCCCTCTATTTAAAAAAATTTTTTTTTTTGAAGAGTTGCCGCATACATAAGATAATTACCAAAAATATTTTGATGCAGAAAATTTTGTTAAACAATTCTAAGAATAAGTGCAAAAAAAAAAAATTTAAATATATTTTTGCCACTATTTTTTTTGGAATAAAATCTCCATGTGTGTTTCCCTGAAAAAATATTGGCAACGATGCGATTATTTGATCGAATAATCGATTAGTGTTTCAATTAATCGCAACACATTTTACGATACAATTACTGTGAACCACTAATGTCTAATATACAGCATAAAATAAGTCATTTTTTCAACTTTTTTCCTCGATTTTTAGTCCAAAATATTATATTTTGATGCAGAAAAAATGCACAATAATCGATTATGTTGACTTCCACTGGCGATTTACAGTGAACTCACAAATGTCTTTATACAGCATGAATTTGTCAAAATTGCGATATAATAAGGATGTATTTGATGCGCGTTATCGTTATATAAATCTTTTAATCAATTGAAAGGTCATCCTGATTCCAGTTTGAATGACACAAAACTTTCAGTAACATATTAAGAACCCATCGAAAATTTTGAATTTAAAAAAAAGTCAACTTTTCAACTTTTTTCCTCGATTTTTCACAACAAATATTTTGATGCAGAAAAATTCTGTCAAACAATTCTAAGAGTGACTAAAAAACAATTTTTCATAAATATTTTCAAAAATATTCTTTTAGGATTTTCAAAAAATTTTAAAAAATACTAGCAAAGATATTTTTTACAATTTTTTTCCAGTCACTCTTAGAATTGTTTGAAGAATTTTCCTGCATCAAAATATTTTTGGAAAGTTGAAAAGTTGACTTTTTTTTAAATTCAAAATTTTCGATGGTACTTAATATGTTACTGAAATTTTTGCATCACTGGAACGGGATTTAATTGATTAAAAGATTTATATAAGAAACCCGCATCAAAACATCTTTATTATACGCAATTTTGACAAATTTATGCTGTATAAAGACATTTGTGGTTCACTGTAAATCGCCAATGGAAGCAAAACAATCGATTATTGTGTATCATATGATTAATCGTGCCATCCGTACCTGTGCTGCTGTCGTCGGCTGTTTGGTTGGCCGCGTCGTCAGCTGTCGCTTGTACATGCTGGAGATGCTCGGTCCGAGCAGCCAGGCGAAACAGCAAATGCCCAACATCAGCTCCATAAAGGCGCGCATTAAATACGGCCAAAGTGGCGTTGAATTGGTTGCCTGATTCCGCGCACTCAGCCACACATCGATGTTGGCAAACTCATAGATCACCGCCAGCAGCAACAAGGCGCACGCCGATCCGTATATAAACAGAAAGATCCCGATTCCGCTGCTGCTGTGCGCACTCAGCTGCAATTGTTGTTGCAGGCTCAATGCATTGCTGTTCCGCAGGATCTCCTTGTTGCGACAGTGCACCAAATAGCCAGATATCAGATTCATCGAGCCAAAGATCCAATAGCAAAAGATGGGCGTGGCAACCAGCACCTGGAGCGCCTTGTCCGATTGATTGCCCACAAAGCAAGCGCCTGTAAAAATATTAAAAATAAATAGTAAAATTAATACGAGTTTTAATTTACAATCACGTTTTTTTGACAATTGCACAATTTTTTAGTAGCCAAAATAAATAGGAAAAAATTGGGAAATTCAACACAAATTCAACCAAGAATAAAATTGGATAAGATCTTTAATAGTAAAGTATTAATAAAATCAATACGAATTTTAATTTACAATCACTTTTTTTTTGACAATTACACAATTTTTTAGTAGTCAAAATAAATAGGAAAAAATTGGGAAATTCAACTAAGAATAAATCTTTACCATTAATATTAATAAATAACACAGGAACGCAAAATTATTAAATTAGTAAATTTACTATATTTTTTTTGACAACTAAGAAACACAATTTTTCGCACAAAATATTCCAAAATATTTATTCTGCAATTTTTGTAAATTTTATTTTTTGATGTTTACTCAAACACAACTCGATTAAGACTGCTATGCTTTGTGTGTTTTATGTGTAGGGTGTGTTTTGGAATGACAGTTACGTCGTTGCCTACTTGATCCCACACTTATTATAATTTTAACAACATTCAGGGTTCTGACATTCTGACATTCAGGGTTTCAGGGTTTAAGGGTTTCAGGGTTTCAGGGTTTCTCACAACCAGTGTTGCCAACGCCTCTACACAAAAAAAAAGACAGAAAACGGACTAAAAATCTGGACAAACAATGTTTTCTTATGAATACATATAAAATTAATTCATATAATAATATTATTGCTTTAAAAATAACTCCAATATTGAAAGTATTAGCTCTTTATTGGCCAGTCAAATATTTTCTACAGGAAATGCATCAACAAAAAAAGGATAAATAAAGGAGAAAGTTAAATAAATCAAAAAAGTGCATTTTCCCGTATAGGGGACGTTTTAAAATTTTTCCGGAAATCGCAATTTCAAAACGGTTTTTCGGGAAATGGCAGTTTCAAAACGGTCAGTCCGCAAAAAAAGACAAATTGCCAACACTGCTCAGTGTTGTCATATCAGCCTATTTCAGGACAGATCTGACTATTTTTTAAAAGATTGTGGTGCGAAATTCCCTTTTTTTCCCGTCAAATCTGACTATTTAACCACTATTTCCTACTTTCTAAAATGTGTATACACATAGTTTTTCTGGCTAGTGTATGTGTTCTTCAAAAATCTGTTTTATCTTTGGGGAGAACTCATGAAATGGAGATAAATCGATAAGTCGATTAATTCTTTGTTTTGTCGATTTTAACGATTTTGATATGATGAAATGCGATTCAGTGTTTGGGAATGACATCAGTGCTGGCAACTTACCCAACAATTCATCCGCATCGACCAGACGCATCGCGATCACCGCTGCCGTTTGAAAGGCCGGCAATCCCCAGGCCACAAAGCAAACAAAATTATTACGCGCCAGATCCTGCTGGGCGGTGTTTGACCCATTGACTCCACCTCCTCCGCCTCCTCCTCCTCCTCCTATTCCTCGCTTGGCGGGCAGTGCAATGTGTCCTTTGGTGTCCGGACTGTTGCGACGTATGTCCCGATGCCAGCCCAGGCATAGAATGGCCCACCTGGAAAAACATAGAGGGACACAAAGTTAAATACCATATAAAAGAAATTCACAAATCATGTATTTATATCCGTTTTTCAAGATATAAGCAATTTTTTAGTATTATTAGCTATCATCCTACTAAATTGTAACAAGATCGGACAAATACAATGGTGGTAATGGCTAATTTAAGTTTTTAAGCAATATAAGAGCCTACAAATATGCAATAAAAAATATTTTAGATGTATTTGACTAAGTAACGGGTATCCTATCGTTGGGAGCTCGACTATAACCTTGCCCACTTGTTCAATTTCAAAATATAAAAATTTTAATTTTAAAATTTAATTTTCTTTTGGATAAATTTCAAATAAATAAAATAATACATATATCTTATTTTTGACATAAATTAAAAAAATTATGAACTACTAACCAAGTTTTCATGTTTTATTGACAATTCCAAATATATTTTATTTCTCCTATGTTATTCTTTTTACTTTCAAATCATGAAAATTTAAATTTTGAATTTTTCTAATAAAACAAACAAAAAAATGTGTTTATCAGTTTTGATATTTTTCTACAATGGCTAAGAATCTTGAACCGATTTCCCAACTATCAATAGTCCCATAATTGCACTTCCTACATTAAAACTTTTGTGATTTGCGAGCTCATATGGAAATCCTTTGACAATTGTTTACACATTTTTCTCTATAAACAATCGAGAAGCGTTGATAAATCGTTATCTGTACCGTTATCATCCCGATGCTAACGACACAAGCGGCATAAATATTAGATATAACCAAACCACATAAATAATTGTCGGGTCATAAAATTGTATCAAACTAAATATAATGCCGATATAATATTGTTATATCGATAGATATGAGAGAGGAACTAGAGTTGTCGATATAATATTGACAAATCGATATACAACAATTCCAAGCCCAAAGTTTCGGTAAAAATGAAGAATGTATCGACAAGCCGATTCATGTTTTTGTCAAATTTACGATTTTCCCTTGAATAACAATCGATGTGAGCAATAAAAATCGTTTCAGCTCGATAAATCGGTGTCAAGAAATCGCTTTAACTCGATAAATCGGTAATGATTAAGAATGTATCGACTAGGCGGGTCATTCTCTGTCGAATTTTCGGTTTTCCTTTGCATAACAATCGATGTAAGTAATAAAAATCGTTTCAACTCGATAAATCGGTGTCAAGAAATCGTTTCAGCTCGATAAATCAGTAAAAATTAAGAATGTATTGACAAGCCGATTCATGTTTTGTCGAATTTTCGATTTTCCGTTGCATAACAATCGATATGAGTAATAAAAACCGTTTCAACTCGATAAATTAATGTGATGAAATCGTTTAAGCTCGATAAACCGGTAAAAATAAAGAATGTATCGATAAGCCGATTCATGTTTCGGCGAATTTTCGATTTTCCTTTGCATAACAATCGATGTAAGTAATAAAAATCGTTTCAACTCGATAAATTAATGTGATGAAATCGTTTAAGCTCGATAAACCGGTAAAAATAAAGAATGTATCGATAAGCCGATTCATGTTTCGGCGAATTTTCGATTTTCCTTTGCATAACAATCGATGTAAGTAATAAAAATCGTTTCAACTCGATAAATCGGAATGTGAAAAAATCGTTTAAGCTCGATAAATCGATAAATGTGATCTTACCAGGCGCAGGCGGCCATGCCGAAATAGTATCGCAGGAGGAAGACGCTCGCGCAGGCGGCATTGGAGAGGCCGTCGATTTGGAGCAGGGATTCGTTCGGGGCCTGGGGATCCGTGCCGCAGGCGGTGCCCGTGCGTCCGACAATGAAGCGCACCGTCCAGCCGATGGTGATCATGTTGTGGCACCACAACAGCGGCGACAACAGACGCGACCATTTGGCGCCCGCATTGGCGCCCTGACCACGATGGCCACGCCCACGCTGGTAATCGCCCCCGCCCAGTAGGAGCAGACAAAGCGTGGCCACACAGGCCAGACCCAAGGCAGCATATGCCCAGGTGGAGACCCAAATCTCCGACAGATGCTTCTCGCTGGGCGTAAACAAGATATCCGCCTCACACAGCGGAGCACAGCGTCCGGAGCGATGCAGCTTCACATACAAATGGGATTTGGCCAGCGCGGAGCAGTCGAGGCCCAAGGGCTTGATGGGGGGCATGGGCATGGGCATATTCTGGCCGTACAGCTCCTGCTCCTGCTCCTGCATGGGCAGCATTGCATGCGTTGTCGCCTCGCCCGGTCCCTCCATGCACATCGTCTCCTGATTGTTCTCGCGCGGAAAACGCTCGCAATCCAATGCCGGCGGCCAGGGAAACCCAAAGCCCTGCAGTACGGGATGACAGCGTATGCGCACCGATTCGCACAGATTGCGACACGGTCCGATGGAATGAATTGGCGCCTTTGGCGTGCACATGGGCACATAGGCGGCGCACAGGAATAACTTCAGCTGTGTGCTGCAATTGTATTCGATGAGGGGCACAAAGGTTTGCAGCGTATATTCCACATCCGATTGCAGCTCGTGGCCCACCAAATTGGGCATGGAGGTCTCGTTATAGCCAATTCCACGGCACATATCGATGCGTATGATTTCGCATTGACTGCTACTTGTAGTGCTGCCCCTCGCCGTTGGAGGGCGCCACAGACAGAGCCAGAGCAGCAGCATCCATTTTGTACGCATTATCCACATTATGCTCATCCTCATCCTGTTATGTTCCTTCAAAATTGTTATTGTTATTTGTTGCCACTACTTTGCATAGTGTGTGTGTGTGCGTGTGTGTGCGTGTGTGCACGTTGCTCCCAACTCCCCTCTCTGAGAGAGAGAACTGGTTCTCACCAGTGTTGCCAGCTGTTGAGCGCTCGCATAAGCTAGATTTTGAGTAAAAATAAGCTAAAAATAAAAATTGCTAAGAAACCTAAAGAAAACATACAAAATCATTAGGTTTTTGTTGAAATCAAAATTACCTTTAATATTTAAGAGGGCGATTTATGATGAATTTAGGTGAAAACATTTTTAGGGGTCTAAACTAGTTTTTTTTTATTGAATTTTAAAATTTGGAAATTTGCAAAAAATGAGCTTTTGCAGCGTTGTTTTGTAAATGTTTTCAATAATATGTTCATTTTTGTATTACAATTTTAAAATGCATTAAAAAAAAACTAGTTGCGACGCCCTAAAATTATTTTTACCTATATTCATCATAAATCGCCCTCCTTCTGTGTTTTTATTTTTTTATTTTTTTTGAGACTGAATACTGCTTTTAGACTGTTACCGTTTTTTTTGGGTAAGGGTCCTTAAAATGCGGAACACTTCCAAAAAAGAAAAATCCAGTACTGAGGGCGATTTATGATTAATTTTAAAGGTGCAAAAATAATTTCCGAGTCTTTTTTCTTTTTTTTTAATTAATTTTGAAACTTAAATGCAAAATGAACTTTTTGCATGGTTGTTTTGTGCATATTGACTACACAAAATGTAATTTTTCATTAAAATTTCAAAATTAATTTAAAAAAAAACTAGAAGAGACCCGGAAATAATTTTTGCTCCTAAATTCATCATAAATCGCCCTCTAATTTTGGATTTGCGTATATTATGGAGCTTAGACTTTTTTATTGAATAAGACTAACATATTTTTGTGATTGAACTATATTAAGCTCATTGACGATAAATGTATTTTGGATTCTGCATGTTGCCTAATATCAAAAACTTGTTCACTGTTGTAGATTTCTTGATCTGAGCCAAACTTATATTTTATTTTTGGCAATCGGCAAAATTCGTTGACGTCACCGAAACATTTATTGCTAGTATATGCTATATGAACTTTAAAATATGCTAGATTTTAGGCAAATTTTTAAAGCTATTCCATTTTTAAATATGCCAGATCTAGCCTGAAATAAGGCTAATCTGGCAGCACTGGTTCTCACACACGCTTGCTCGCTCGCTCGCACTCGTGCTCTATTGTGTGCCCTGTCTCTTGTACGCAGTTTATTCCAACCGACCGAACGCCCGCCCGCCCGACCCGACCGACCGACTGTCTGGTCAGCATTGCACTGCTCTGTTCTGCTCTGGAGTCCCTTGTCAACTCGTTAACTACCTTGGCGTCGTTCTTGTTATCGTGCCGTCGCTGTTGCTGTCGCCGCTGCCGTCGCCGTCGCCGTCGCTGCTGTTGCTCCCTATGGCTGCAAACTAGTTTTGTGTTCTCGTTCTTGCACAATTGGTATGTAGATTATCTTACACCGATTTCTATTTAATATGTTCTTTTATAACACTTTTCATTTGATTTGTTTGCTCCTTCACACGAATTCACTTATTTTTTGTTTATCGTTACGCTAGCACTTTGTTAATACATTTTTTCATCAGTCTCTCATTTTTATTATTGGCTTGTGTTTGTTTATTCTAGAGTAGAGAGGCCACTGCGGTAAAAAAAAAATAAAGTGTAGTCACCGACAAACGGTGAATAAACAAGCTGGCAACCTTGGCCCAAGTCACCGACAGTTGTGAAACTTGTGGCAGCCTTGGCTCACAGAAAAATAGTCACCGATAGTTTATAAAGCCTAGTACCGACGTGAGATAAATTTTTAGCGGCGGAAAATGCACAATATTTAGCTGTCGACGAGCGTAAAGCCAGAGTTGCCAATGCAGCACGGAAAAATAACATAAAACGGAATGGTAACTCTATGCGTCAGCAGCGGTTTATTTTAAATATGAACATGCAGAGCTGATTTGCAAAAAAGAGGAGAGAATAGGCAATGAAAAATGTATATTAATATTAATAGAGGAGAAATATGCGATGGCACGCAAGCACAGCAGGTATTTGGTGCACCTATCGCTTTTGAACTTTTCACGTGGATTCTCCCTCTAAATTAATGAAAAAATACAAATATTGGCCTCTTTTCCACCTCGTTAATCAGCAGAATTTTGTCTGCTGTCTCGAAAAGATCCAATCTGCTGTTTTTTGTTAATTTCACCGCCATTTCTTTTGACTTATTGTGAGAGAGTGAGATAGATAGATACCGAAACTCTAAAGAAATATATGTTTCGCTTGGCTTGACAGCTGTTTCAAACAGTTCTGGATAACGCCCGTTCCTTATCTGGCAGCTCCGTTTTTAGTTTCAGTTTAGTTGACGTGCGGACCGACAAGCGGAGATAAATGTCGTCTTCTTCTTATTCACCTTACGCCAGCGTTTTTTTATATGAAGTTTGACCCTAGCGTAAGGTCAAACTTCATATAAAAAAACGCTGGCGTAAGGTGAATAAGAAGAAGACGACATTTATCTCCTTTTTTCTGACGTCGGTACTAGGCTTAACCATTGAAAAAGGTCGATAGTTATTTATTTTTAAGTTATTTCCACTTCACCGAATACGGACACACTGGACAGCCCGCTGTGTTTTTCGACTTGATCCTGGAATTTCTGCACTTAAAATTGTTTTGTTGACCAGGAAGGAAGTCAACAAAATGAGTGGACTTTTAATGGAAATCCAGCGCATTATTGGCGAGCTGGCTTCCGATAAGGCGACAGTGCGCAACAAGGCAATGGAGCTGTTGGATCACAAAATGAACACATCCCGCGAAGCTTTGCATGCAAATTTAAGCGAAAATCCGGATATTTCGTGGACTCAAGTATTTCACGCCATTAACGGGGCAATTATCAAGGTCAGTCTTCTTATTAGAATGTGAATGGAAATCCATTTTAAACACTTATTTACAGCACACAAGCAACTTGCAAGAGGCGCGCGAAAAAGCGTATAAAACATTGTCGGATAAATGTTTTTTATACGGCAATGTTTTGCATAAAGTGATTGATTACAATTTGGAAGGTATGTATTTGTGTATTTATCATTCATATAAATATGTTAGCTAATTCAAATTGATTTGCAGTTGGCAGACGCGGCAAATGTGTACACTTTCTGGCCAAATCCACAATATTCGAGGTCTTTGAGAATGGAATTAAACAACGGACGGTCGTCAAACATTTCGGCGATCAGCTGCTCAATATGCTGGAGAGGGGCATCTATTTGTCGCCCATCTACGTCTGTGATCTCAAAGTCAGCGAATACAGTCGTGAGTTGCCAGACAGACAAAGTGTTTTTTAAGTTTGGCCAGCCGAACATTTAATCAGTGATGCCAATTTGGCCTTTTGTCGGATAGATTTGTCTGGATAGACTTAACTGCTTCAGCCGGGAAAAAGCTCAAACATTTTTTATCAGCAAATCTGGCTTTTTTTTATATCAAATTAAATTAAATCCAAAATCCAGGGGCATCTATCTGTCGCCCATCTACGTCTGTGATCTCAAAGTCAGCGAATACAGTCGTGAGTTGCCAGACAGACAGAAAGCTTTTCTAAGTTTGGCAAGCCGAACATTTAATCAGTGATGCCAATTTGGACTTTTTCGGATAGATTGGTCTGGTTTTTAACTGCTTCAGCCGGGAAAAAGCTCAAACATTTTTTATCAGCAAATCTGGCTTTTTTTATATCAAATTAAATTAAATCCAAAATTCAGGGGCATCTATCTGTCGCCCATCTACGTCTGTGATCTCAAAGTCAGCGAATACAGTCGTGAGTTGCCAGACAGACAGAAAGCTTTTCTAAGTTTGGCAAGCCGAACATTTAATCAGTGATGCCAATTTGGACTTTTTCGGATAGATTGGTCTGGTTTTTAACTGCTTCAGCCGGGAAAAAGCTCAAACATTTTTTATCAGCAAATCTGGCTTTTTTTATATCAAATTAAATTAAATCCAAAATTCAGGGGCATCTATCTGTCGCCCATCTACGTCTGTGATCTCAAAGTCAGCGAATACAGTCGTGAGTTGCCAGACAGACAGAAAGCTTTTTCAAGTTTGGCAAGCCGAACATTTAATCAGTGATGCCAATTTGGCCTTTATTCGGATAAATTTGTCTGGGCTTTAACTGCTTCAGCCGGGAAAAATCTCAAACATTTTCTATCCGCAAATCTGTTTTAATTTTTTTTAAATTAAATTAAATTAAATCCGAAAAGGATTCTAACTACCACTTTTGGAACTTTTTGGAAATGGAAATGATATAAATTCGAAAACACTTTTCCAGTACGCCAAAATTCACCTCTTAAAATAGGAGGTTAAAAATACAGTCGTCGTATAAAGTATTTTAACAGAACTAAAGTTAAATCTTCGCGTAATTTGAAGCTAATTTATGTTAAGTTTGGCATCAATGGAAAGGTCATTAAAATTCCGTTTGAATGATACAAAACTTTCCTCAACCCATTAAGAACCCATTGAAAATTTTGAATTCTTGTTGAAGTCTACTGTTTTGACTTTTTTCCTCGATTTTTTACAAAAAATATTTTGATGCAAAAAAATTCTTCAAACAATTCTAAGAGTGACTGAAAAAAATTATTTTCAAAAATCTCTTCGCTAGTATTATTTATACTTCTTTTTAAAATTCCCAATAAGCCACTTTTTGTATGAAAAGTAGGCAAAATGGGTTAAAATAGTAATTTTTATCAATTTTCAAAAAATTCTATTGCCATGGTCGAATGCAGAAGTAGGGAGGGTTTTTTGCCAAGTTAGTTACCCACTGAAAATTTCAAATTTTTGTAAACGTCTACTTTTTCAACTATTTTCCTCGGTTTTAAAAAAAAAATGTTTGATGCAAAAAGTTTCTTTAAATATTTCTTATTTTTTTTTCGAATATCACTTCGCTAGTATTTTTTTTTTATAATATTTTGAAAACTGCAAAAAGGCACTTTTTGCATAAAAATGGGTTTTTTTTTGCAGTTTTCAAAATAATATAAAAAATACCAGCGAAGAAATAGTTGAAAATTTTTTTTTGCAGTCACTATTTAAATTGTTAGAAGAAACTTGTTGCATCAACACATTTTTTTTTAAATCGAGGAAAAAAGTTGGAAAAGTAGACGTTTACAAAAATTTGAAATTTTCAGTGGGTAACTAATGGGTTAGGGAAAGTTTTGTATCATTCAAAAGGAATTCTAAAAACCCCTCCATTGTTGTCAAACTAAGTTTAAAATTTGCTTTCGTCACTAGCGGTATTTATACATGGAGTGATACATGGTTTATAAACTTCATGACTAAGCTCTAATAATTCTGTATTTATTGCCAGGCATTTTATCCTATCTGTTCGAGTTGAACGTGAACAAGGATGAGTTCCTGCGCTCCAAGGTGATGCAGTGCATCAGAAAGACGGTGCAGCTGGCACAACAGCGAGTTCAACTCCATGCCGATCTGGCGGATTATTTGCCCACACTGAGCAGCTACACGCTGGACGAAAAGAATTCCGACAGACGCATTGAAATCCTAAGTCTATATCACTTATTTCTGGGCGAGGCAAGTTTACAAATTGTATAGTTAATATTATAATATAATTATTATTAATATTATTGATTCTATTGACAGCTGTCAGTCAACTATCATCATAAGCTTTGCATTCACATGCAGGAGATTTTACCCAAACTCTGTGATTTTCACAATGACGACACATTCCGTGACGATCGCAAGAATTTATTGTTTGAATGCGTTTTATTATCGCTGCGTGTCATGTATCCCAAATTGAATGGCCAGGATTTTGGCACATTCCAAGTGCCCATCCATGCGAGCTGGCCACAAACAATGCAGAAATTGAAAACCATTATTGATATGGAGATCCGAAAGAATGCCGGAGGACGCAACAAGTTGACACAGCTGATAAGTGATAAATTCAGCGAGAACTTTTTTAAAATGTCTGCTTTAATTATGTACATTGTAAGTGAGAGATTTAGAATGTTTATATTATGTTGATAATTGTTGTGTTTATTTAAGCTAACGCAAATAATGATTATTGACATACCTGTTAAATAATGATTAGGAATCATAATCATTAGTATTTTGATGGTTTTTGCTTAAAAGTCAAACTAATGATTAAGTTACGATCGGTTTTGCCCACTTATTACGATTACAAAAAATCAAAAATAATCTAAAACTATTACAACTGTTCAAAAATAATCAGAAAAAATCAAAAATAAATTTTTTTCAATCTCAAAAATAAAATAATCAGAAAAAATCTTTTTGAGTATTCAGATTATTTTTGTTGCTTTTCTGATCATTTCTGATTATTTTGGCTAGTTTGATTGTGATGATTAGTAATCATAATCATTAGTAATTAGATTAGATTAGTTTAAAAGTCGAAATAATGATTAAACTACGATAATTTTCGGTTTTGCCCGCTTATTTAATGATTACGATTACAAAAAATCTAAAATAATCTAAAACTATTACAACTATTAAAAAATAATCAGAAAAAATCCAAAATAAACTTTTTTCAATCTCAAAAATAAAATAATCAGAAAAAATCATAAATAATTTTTTTGAATATTCAGATGATTTTTGATGCTTTTCTGATTATTTTGGCTAGTTTGATTGTGGTGATTAGGAATCATAATCATTAGTAATTAGATTAGATTAGTTTAAAAGTCGAAATAATGATTAAACTACGATAATTTTCGGTTTTGCCCGCTTATTTAATGATTACGATTACAAAAAATCAAAAATAATCTAAAATTATTACAACTATTCAAAAATAATCAGAAAAAATTAAAAATACACTTTTTAATCTCAAAAATAAAATAATCAGAAAAATTCAAAAACAATCAAAAATAATCTAATTATTTTTGATTATTTTCTGATTATTTCTGATTATTTTGGCTGATTTGACTGTGAAAACTTAAAATAATTTGATTTTTACTTAATAGTCATAAATAATCAGAAATAATCAGAAAAAAATTAAAAATAATCCGAATGCTCAAGAAGATTATTTTTGATTATTTCTCATTAATTTTGAATAATCGTAATTATTAAATAATCAAGAATTGTTCAACAGTGAACAAAAATAATCAGAAAAAATTAAAAATATACTTTTTAATCTCAAAAATAAAATAATCAGAAAAATTCAAAAACAATCAAAAATAATCTAATTATTTTTGATTATTTTCTGATTATTTCTGATTATTTTGGCTGATTTGACTGTGAAAACTTAAAATAATTTGATTTTTACTTAATGGTCATAAATAATCAAAAATAATCAGAAAAAAATCAAAAATAATCCGAATGCTCAAAAATATTATTTTGGATTATTTCTCATTGATTTCGAATCATCGTAATTGTTAAATAATCAAGAATTGTTCAACAGTGAATTATTTAGTCACTACGATTATTTCCAAAAATAATCTAATTGATTTGTAATTCTAATCGAAATTTAACAGGTATGATTATAGATAGGTTTTAACTTCAAAAAATCCTTAAAAACCTTAAATCATCATTTACATGTAATTTTTATAATCAAACAGATGATTACGGTCTATATGTTTATGATAATAATGATTATATATTTGTTTGCAGGTCTTGTGGCATCTGGAAACACGTAATCCCATCGAGGACACTGAGGAGCAAGCGCCGCCAAGCAGTAAACGCCTCAAGATTGATCAAATTGAGAGCCTAATCAAATTGATTGATAAGAAAGAGACAAGCTTTAATTATATTTGGTTTGCCATCTTCGCCGAGCTGCTGCAACTAAGTGATTCCATTCTAAATCTGGCCAACTATCAGCAGACGCTGCAAATCACGTTGGATGTGCTGCTGATCTATGGCAATGGAAAGACCTTGCGTAATGTGAGATTGTGCTTGGAAAGTTTACTGCACAAGGAGCAGGAGCTGCTGCAAGCCGAAGCCATAACTGTGGACTATTTATCCAGTCAGTGGTCACAGATTGCCACTCATTTGATAGCCGATACGCGTTCCACAGCCGATGTTGTTTTGGAAAAGCAATTGATATTGCAGGCATTAATAAGGCACAATAAATTGACGCCCCTTAATTGTGTCACTTTAATGCAGAGCATTCAGAGCAATGAATTGTTGAGACGGAATGAATGCATCGCTACAATACGCGACATATTTATACACGCGGATAACTGTGGCCTGAACAAGGCCTCCAACGAGCTGGAGTCCATCATTAACTGGGCCTTTAGCAGTGAGCGAAGTAATGCCACTCAAATTATGCACAACATTGCGGCCATTGATACGAAACTCTTGGCCGATACTTTTGCCATTGGCATCATTAATTTTCTCGATGAAAAGCAATTGAAACAATTAACACAAAGTCAGCAAACGGCCGTTGATTCAAATCTTCAGCTGTTGAACTACAAATACAACAAGCAATTGATTTGTTTGTCCGCCGAATTTCAATTGAAACTGTTGCGTTCAAATGGCAACAATGTGGAAACGGATCAAGAGATTAAGAATTGTCTATATCAAAATAATTATGAGCTACTGATGCGCATGTTAAATCTAACGGCGAGCAATGAGCACAACTCAACGGCCATCATAAGGAATCTGCGGTGTCTGTACAAGCTCATCTGCACCATGGAACGTCTGCTGCACTACAAGGTCTTCAATGCCGCGACTCTGACGCAGTGTCCACTGATCAAGCGCATTGGCCTGTTCCTCAGCCACATTGAGTTTCAGTACAAGGCCATACGGCCGGAGAGCGTCAGTGCGAATGATTTAACGGAAATTGTGCAGCAACAAATGTCCGTGCTCGATGTGTTCAATTCGAATGAGTTGCTTTTGCAATATTTGGAGAAGCAGCCCATCGAGATGCTGATCGATTTCATTGGCGCACTGCTGAAGCAGACTTGTAATTTATTCGAATACTTTTCAGCATGCAAATGACACTCGTTTAATAGCAGAGCTGAGAAATTTAAACTTAGAAAATAATTAAAAATTTGATAAAGTTAGTCAAGTATTTAAGTAAACATTAAATTAGTTTAAAGCTTGATTTGATTTTATTTAAACTACTCTCTTGAATCAATTGTACTTTATCTTTTTATCTTTATTGCCACTTTTCCGGCAATAATTAATAATTTGATAAAGTTAGTCAAGTATTTAAGTAAACGTTAAATTAGTTTAAAGCTTGATTTGATTTTATTTAAACTACTTTCTTGAGTCAATTGTATTTTATATTTTTATATTTACCGCCACTTTTCCGGCAATTATTAATAATTTGATAAATTTAGTCAAGTATTTAAGTAAACACTAACTCAGTTTAAAGCTTGATTTGATTTTATTTAAAATACTTTCTTGATTCAATTGTATTTTAAATTGATTTTTTTCATTCGAGTTTGGAAATGCTTGAAAAAAAAACTGTATGTAAATTGTTACTAGCTTGATTCATTTAAGAAGTAGTTGAGATTTAAATTTAACGAATTCTAAATTAATTAAGAGTTTGCTAGTTAACAAACTGAATACTATTTAAAATTTATTGCTGAAAGTTTTAACCATGTAAATTATTAAGTCTAATTTTATAAAGTTAGTCAAGTATTTAAGTAAACACTTAGTTAAAAGCTTGATTTGCTTTTATTTAAGCTACTTTATTGAGACAACTGTATTTTTCATTCATTTTCCTTATTTCATTTCATTCGAGTATGGAAATGCTTGAAAAAAGCTTCAAGTAAATTGTTACTGGCTTGATTAAATCAAAAAGTAGTTAAGAAACAATTTTATCAAAACTTCAGGCTAATTAAGTGTTTGCTTAAATAGTAAACTAAGTGCATAACATTATTATTTATTGCTGGAAGTTTTAACTATGTTAAATAACTTAGTCTACACTAATTTTAATCAGTATTTGCAGCTCTATTTAGTATAATGTTTTGTGTAGTTCAAGTATTTAAATGAAATTTCTGTTTCTTTCTTAGAACAACTTTATAAGTACGTTAACATATTTTATTATATTTTGAACTTTTAGCCAGTGTCATTTGCTTATAATTATGCCTAAGAAGCACTTTATTTAATCTGTAAAATCTTGTCTACTTTAAGGCGCTCGCAGCATAGATCCCATAGACAGCGCAGATCGTGCCACAATGATAAAGAACACGCTGCATATACTCGGCAGACTGTGTGCCAACAGTTCCTATCTCACAGATGCCTTTCGTCACATATCCGCGAATGTAAAGCAAGCTCGTCATCAATCAACCGAAGTCCTGCTGGTTACAAAGGTACATTTAAAACATTGTTATCGAAAAATCGACAAAAATCTGAAGCCATTTTCAAGTACATCGTTATTTTTTTGACAAAATATCGAGTTATTACATATTTGTTATTATTATATATTATATTTGGAAAGGTCGTTTAAATTCCGATTGAATGACACAAAACTTTCCTTAACCCATTAAGTACGCTTCGAAAATTTCGAGCTTATGTAAAAGTCTACTTTTTCAACTTTTTTCCTCAATTTTTCACAAAAAATATTTTGATGCAAACATTTTTTTTAGAACAATTCTAAGAGTTAAAAAAAAAATTTTCAAAATATTCAATGGGTATTCAATTTTTGCATCATTCGAACGAAAATTAAATGATCTTTCCAAATATATATTATATAATAAGCTATTATTTTTTTATTTAAAGTCAAAATATTACATTATTAAGGGTGTGTAAAGTGTTTCTTGACAAACTGTATATAAAACTCTTTGTCCTGACTGACGGACTGAGAATCAACGTGTAGGCCAAACGGTTAAAACTAGAAAGCTGAAATTTTCACTGAGACAATTTATCGTGCATTAAGATTATTTAATAAACTATGTCTTTGGCTTTTAGCTAGTATCTTCATAAAAGCCTTACATTAATAATCAATCTTTATCTATTCCACCCGCAGATGATGTGCAGCTGCAAGAACTTGACCCCCGAGTGCATTGAATGGCTGGTGGACCAGCTGAAGGGTCTCTTCCAGCATCTCTATACCAATGTGGAGGTCATCAGCCAGTTGGTTGAGTACATTCCCACTGTTTTTAGCTTTGTCTACAAGATGGAATATCTGCTGGATGACATGATGATGGCCATGATCTCGCTGCTCAAATTGGCATTGAAGAAGTCCTATCCCACGCAACTGGCGGTCCAAATTGTCAACTGTGTGGCCGAGATCGCTCAACGTTGTCCCAACATCTTTGAGTTGGAAAATTTCGCTGTGATTTGTATGTCGGTGGCCAAGTTTCTGGGCATGCCAACGTTGGAGGTGCGTTTGGCGACAACATCCACGCTCAGTTTGCTGCTCAACACGAGCTATTGTGTGCCCGAGCACGAGGAGGATGCGGTGGAGAAGTGCGAGCGACATTTGGAGTTTTGCAGGCAGCTCTACGAGAGCATCGAGTGGAACAAGTTCGCGGTTAGTACTTATATAAAAAAAACATAAAAATCAACAACTCGATTTTCGTGAAAGCGATTTACAAGTATTTCAACGATAATTATTTTTTTTACTATATATCGAGTGTGATTAAATCGATTTTCATGAAAAATCGACAACTCGCTGGAGTTTGTTCATTGTAGTTATTTCATAATCCACTTAAACAATATTAAATATTTAAATATCTTCAAGTACTTTAAGTCGATAATTTTTTGACAACATATCGAGTTTGATTAAATCGATTTTCATGAAAAATCGACAACTCGCTGAGTTTAGTTCATTGTTTTATAGTTCATTTGCAGAATTTACTTGAATTATCTTATATTTTAAAGTATCTCCACTCGATCAATTTTTTTTTACGATATATCGAGTTTAATGAGATCGATTTTCATGAGTTTGTTCATTGTAGTTAAATTTTCATACTTCACTTAAATTATATTAAATATTTAAATATGTTTTGACAACCCGATTTTCTTGTAAGCGATTTTCAAGTACTTCGATCATTTTTCTTTTGACGATATATCGAATTTAATTAAATCGATTTTCATGGAAAATCGACAACTAATTCGTAAATATATTAAATATTTGAATATCTTCGCACAACTTGATTTACGTGGAACGATTTCAAAGTATTTTAGCCCGATATTTATTCGATGTATCGACAACTCGATTTATAGCCCGATCCATAATGTAGATTTACACCCACTTATTCGAATAAATTTAACAATTGCAGTTCATTATTGGGGATCTGGAGCAGAATAGCCATGCGGTGGCCATTCAGACACTTGTTGCCTTCTTCGCCTTCAGCTCGTTTCATCAGGAGATTGTGCTGGAGCGTCTGTTGCTCTACGTAGCTGAGCACAAACTAACTGAGAGTGGGTGTTTGACCATTTTAAACAGCGTTGGGCACGACATCTGAACTTGGAAGCACTACAACCTAAGCTTGGAGCAGCAGCTGCTCCCGGAGCCACTGCGTGCCCACCGCTGCTTTAAAACATACAGTGAACCACTAAATGTCTTCATACAGCATAAATTTGTCGAATTTGCGTATAATAAAGATGTTTTGATGCGGGTTTCTCATATTAATCTTTTATTCAATTAAATCCCGTTGTAATGAGACAAAAATTTCTTTTACCCATTAAGTTCCCATCGAAAATTTTGAATTAAAAAAGTAAATTTTTCAACTTTTTTCCTCGATTTTTTCCAAAAAAATATTGATGCAGAAAAATTTTGAAACAATTTAAAAGTGATCAGAAAAAATTTTTCAAAAATATTTTTATAGTATTTTTTATAATTTTTTGAAAACTGCAAAAAAGCCACTTTTTGTGTGAAAAGTAGGATAAAGGGGCTAAGATCGTCATTTTTAGATATTTCAAAAAATTATAAAAAATACTTTAAAAAATATTTTTGAAAATTTATTTTTGCAGTCACTTTTAGATTTGTTTGAAGAATTTTTCTGCATAAAAATATTTTTTGGAAAAAAATCGAGGAAAAAAGTTGAAAAATTGACTTCTTTTAAAATTCAAAATTTTAACTTTGAACTTAATGGGTTAAAGAAATTTTTGCATCATTTAATTTAATAAAATATGAATATAAGAAACCCGCATCAAAACATCTTTATTATACGCAAAATTGACAAATTTATGCTGTATGAAGACATTAGTGGTTCACTGTACACAACTTATCGTTGTCGAAATGTATTAACAAAACCTTTCTGATTGCAGCTGATTTCTGTGCCTTTGCAAGCATTGTGCCTGGCCAGAAGCGACAGACAATGCGTCAGCTAATGAAACCCTATGCGAATACAATGCTGAACAAATTCAAGTCAATGCATTGGCCCATCAGCAAATTTCCCTTTTACTTGTGCTACAATTCAAAGGATGCATTTCTCAAGGATCATGCCAAAAGCATTATGGCCTATACTTACATATACAACAAGCCGGAGGATATTCGACGCTACAGCAAATTCATCAGCAACGATGAGGAATACGTCAACATACTCAAAGCCCATTTGATGATTGTCGATGATTGTCAGAGCGACGAGTTTCGCCAACATCACGCGAATCTCCAACAGAATCTGGCTGAATTTCAAGTGCAGCCCGCGGCTGTGCCCCTCAATGCCATGACGCTATATTATACAATCCGACTGCTGTTGGATCACACCGAATTGGCCCGGTTGTTTAACTCAACGGTGCAGTGCAATCGAGTTCCAGCTTGGTATAATATTGGCCTCGAATCGCTTTTCGGCGCATTGCAACGGCATTTGAGCGGCAGTTCCCGTTGGTCACGTCCGGAGGATAAGCGTATTCAGTCCATGTCGGTGCTGATGTTCGAGCAGCCATTGGTGTTGATCGATCTGCTGACCATGCTGAAGACTGACTGCCATGAGGCGGTGCTGCCCAGCCATGTGCTGCACTGCTTCTTCCTCTACTGCAGCATTGCGGATGCCTTGCTGGATGCGGCCAAGCAGTTGGCGCTGGAGTTCGAGTTGAATCCAGCCACATCCGATGCCACCTTGCTGCACGTTAATTGTGCCTACTTTGTGCGCGACATTTGGTTCTTTGTCTGCCGATTCCTTCTGCACAGTAAGTCATTTCTTCATTTCAGGGACCGTAATCATTATGAGTTGTATTATAA
>JBAMBJ010003499.1:0-15289 GCA_037043495.1 Drosophila recens
TAATAGAAGCTCTTATTAGTACTAGATTTTTGCTGAGTAAGCTAAGTATTCGGGCCAAGAAATTAAAAATTTACACAAAATATTGCACTAAGGAAATTTTTATCATCTAAACATCGAATTCTTCCATTGCTTTTGACTACAACTACAGCCTAAGAGTAACAACGACAACGACAACATCAACGTCAACAAACAGCAATAGCAACAACAATTCACACACACACACACATTTTAACAATAACAAGGAGCAACATTACGCACAGTTTCTCTTCTCACAATCAAATCTGTGTTGACTTATTTATCAAAGAATCAAAAATAAATATCAAGACGGATTCCATAATACTGACGACTGCAGGCAGGGAGGGAGGGCGAACGCGTTGCCTACGTCAAGATGCTTGCCTCGTTGGCTGTTAGTGGGCGTGGCGGCGGCACTAGCAACATGGCCGACTTTGACTTTAGCTTCTGCTGTGGCCGCAACTTGTGTCATTTCTTGGCACTGGCACTGAAACTGGGCTTGGGCAGCGAGCTCATGAATGCACCCGCATTTGTGGGCAACGTCGGTGCCACAAAGCTCAGATCTGGTATCAAAGAGATTCGTGGCGCCACCTTGGCATTGCCCAGGTGGAATTGTTGGCGCTGCTGCAGTTGTTGCTGCTGCAGCTGTTGCTGGTGGTGCTGATGATGTTGCTGCTGATAAGTTGCAGGCGCTGCCAATGGTGTTGCTGTTGGCACTGTGGAAAAGTCGTGCATCATGTGAATCTGCTGCGGCATGGTTGTAACATTGTTGTTGTTGTTATTGTTGTTGTTGCTGCTGCTGTTTTTATTGCTTTGATATTTGGGCACCAGATTGCTGTGTCCATGTGGCTGCTGCTGTTGCTGATAGAGGCTCAGTGGATTATTGTAAAAGTTGGCACTCTGCCAGGCGCCCGAATTGAATTGAGGCGCCGCTGGACGCGAATTGATGGACAATGGTGTGCTGCTCACGAAGTCCGACCAATCGTCATCTTTAGCAGCAGCAGATGCTTCTTGAGGTGGTTTCTGTATGCTGATTACATTATTGTTGTGGTTGTTTAGCTGCTGCTGCTGTTGTTGTTGTTGTTGCTGCTGTACGGGCACGGATACAAAGTCAGACCACTCGTCATCCTCCTGCTGCAGTTGTTCCGTCTGCTGCTGCTGTTGCTTGGGCGACTGTTGCGCCACCGTTGCACTTATCGTCGGCGGCTTGGATTGGTGTGAGAACAGCTCCTCGATGCGCGCCATTTCCTCGGCATTGATGCTGGCCAGCGCATTGTCGCCCCACTCGATGCTCGGCTTCGCCAATGGAACGCTTTGCGGCAGCAATATGGCCGGACTGAGTATCATCTGCTCCCCAAATGTGGGCGTGCCGTTGCGTGGCGGCTGCAGCTGCGCCGCGTTCCTGATGGCAGACACCGATTGAAAGTCACTGAAATCATCATCCTCTGGGGACGACGTTGGTTTGCCAGCTACGCTGCCCACTTTGCTGGGCGAATCGAGGCCAAACGGCGGCGGTTTGTACTCCACATCGCGGTATTCCTTCTTGACCACCGTCTCGTCAATAATAATGCCAGCCGAGGCAATCTCGTAGTCAAAATCAATGGGCGCCAGCGTTGTCGTCTTGGCCACCGCCGTGTCCGACTTGGAGGGCGTATAGATATGCGTCTCCTTGAGGGGCAGGGCATAGCTATTACTATTATTGGTAACTTCGTGCAATTGCTGGCTGTTGGCTGTGGTTGTTGTTGCTGCTGCTGATATTGTTGGTGGCGGTGATGGGGAGCAGCTGCTCAGATCAAGCTGCTGCTGCTGCTGAGGGAGCTGCTCACCGTCGTCGAAGTGCTGGCCATTGCCGTCTGCTGGTAGAGCAGGCGATATCGTCGCTGTTGCTGCTGCAGCAGCAAATACTGATGCTGTTGCTGCGGTGTCATCGGCAATGGCAACTGTTTCATCGATGCTGCTGCTGCTGCTGTCGTTTGTCGTGCTCTGCCCTTGCCCAGGAGCAATGCCAGGCTGCGCTTTAGCTTCGCTCGCTTGTGCTGTGGTTGCTGCTGCTGTTGTTGCTGTTGTCGCTTCAAGTCCTGTGAAGAGAACAATAATTAGATTGTTGCCATCATAATTTTATCTGCATATAAAACGGACAACATGAGAACAAAGTAACGAGAGGGGAAAGTTTAACTAGTGCAGTTGACGGGGGCAGGGGCGGGGGCGGGGCGAGGGCAGAGTCTGAGGTTTAAACAGTTGGAGTTGCATATAAAAAAGAAAAAACAACCTAAAGTATTGTATATATGTAAATATAAAAGTAGATTAACAACTACAACACGCACGAAGCCAACGAAAACTTACTAAGATCCAGCAAGGCGACGTGAGCAGTGATATTTGTGTTGTTTGTTGTTGTTGTTGTATTGGTTGTTGTTGTTGTAATTGCATGATTGTTATTGTTATTGTTAATATTATTATTGTTGCAGATGGTGGCAAAATGTGTGACAAAATTGTGCATATCATTGGCATTGCATTGATTGTTGTTGTTGTTGTGTTGGTTGTTGTTGTTGTGTTGGTTGTTGTTGTTGTTTTGGTTGTTGTTGATTGTCATATTGTCATTAAGATTATCATTTAGTTCCATCATCGCATCCAAGGCATCGTGATTGTTGTTGTTTATTAGATTGTGGGAGTAGTTAGAGGTAACAAGATTTATTTTATCAGCATTAGCCACCATCGTTACTTGGTCAAGTTGTTGTGGTGGTGGTTGTTGTTCTTGTTGTTCCAATTGTAAGGTCTGTACATGTGATTCTAAATACAATTTATCATAAGGATAAATTTCAGTACAAAGATGGTGGGCACAAGAATCAAAGTGAGAAACACAATACCCTTACAGAAAACAATCAAACGCTAAATACTCGTAAGTATAAATAAATATTTGCTATTTACATATAGCGGACAAATGGAACGTTAAATCAACGTTTTCAGTTGTTTGTTTATCAATAAAGCGTCAGGCAATGTTGAGTTGAAAATTTACAGCATGCTGTTTACTCAATATATCAACTTTCCTTATGCAAACAGTGTGTCAGGAAATTGTTTTGACTAAGGAAAAAACACATTTTTGATGATATTTCATAAAAGCAAGTTAATAAATCTTAATCAATTGTGTCTCAGTGAAATTTGGTTGTGGTAGCTCAAGGAAAAACTTATTTAATTTATCAAATCTTATAAAAAATACCTCTTTACGAGGTAATAGTCTAGCGACGAAAACATTTTCAGGCCCCAAAATTTCTGATATCCAATTTTATGAAAAATAATATTAAGTTTTATATGTAAATAATTTTAAAATAACTTTTTTCCTCGGGCTCATACAAAAAATGTTGGGATGCAAAAAAACTCTTCAAACAATTCAAAAAGTGACTGCAAAAAAAATTGCAAAAGTCTCTTCGCTAGTATTTTTTATGGTTTTTTGAAAATTGCTAAAAATGACTATTTAAACCCCTTTTTCCTCCTTTTTATACAAAAAGTAGCTTAAGGAACAATTTTCCAAAAATCATAAAAAATGCTAGCGAAGAGATTTTTTAAATATTTTTTTGTAGTCACTATAAGAATTGTTTCTAGGAATTTTTTGCTCCCCAGCATTTTTGTGAGAGCCCGAGGAAAAAAGTTTCGAAAGCAGACTTTTACAAAAGTTCGAAAATTTCAATGGGTTAAGGAAAGTTTTGTATTATTCAAACGGTCCCTTTAACACTTTGAAAAAAACCCAAAAAAAAAGCTCTTTTAAGGTGTCCGGTTTTCTTTGTCCGCTACTGTATTTTGTAAAAGACTTACAATTCATACTTTTTACACAATAAAATATGTGCATGTTTTGCTTGTTAAAACAATTAATTGACATACTGTGTCTTCCTATTTCTAGTAGCTTCTGTTTCTGCAAGGGCATTTGAGCTTCGGTGCGCCGAAGATGTGTTATTTGCTTTAGGTAAGGAAAACAGAAGCGAAACGAAACGAATGTAAATCAAAAGGTTAAGGCAGATAACAGCCAATAAACGGCAGGCCAATTGGTTAATCAGTTGGTAAGCGAAAGCATGTGGATCAACTAAAGCGTATTGGGGAAAGAACGAGCGAGAGGCGGTGGCAATTTTGGTAACGATAATCGTGTGTGTAGCAGTTAATTTGCGGCAACTAAGTGGTGTTGAGGGTCCAACTGGACCCAGCTGGAAACTTACCCTCCAATGACTGCAGGCTGGAGTTGTTGTTATTGTTGTTGTTATTGCTGGTGGACTGCCAACTGGATGTGGGATCCAGCACTGAGGAGACAGGTGTGGTTGCTGTCGTCGACAATGGCTTGAGTGGCTTCAGTGGATCGTAGCTCAGGTTGGCCGCAAATCGTGGCATGGATGAGTTCCACTTGTCGCCAAAGAGCTGAAGGAAAACACTTCAAAGTTAGCTATTTAAAGGGTCAACTATTGATCAGCACTTACAATATTCCGCGAATCGATGCCCAGGGAACGCACCAGGGAGTGTCGCATCTCTGAGCTGACCCACTGGTAGTCGAGAGCATGCGCCTGCTCAATGGCACCAAAGTCCAAGCTTTGCACCTCAGCGAGTGGCGTTTGTTTGGCTGCCATCTGATCTGCACTGCTCGCTGCCAGGCTGGGAAACATTAGATCCAGCACGGGCTTCACACGCTCTGTGATGCTTAAGTGCGCTGCAGCTGGCGGTGGTGGTTGTGGCAGCACTGCTGTGGCAACAACTGGTGCAACTGCAGCTTCTGCTGACACATATGACGGTTCCGAGAAGTCGCCAAAATCATCATCATCATCGTCATCAGCCGCAACATTGGCTGCCTCCACTGCCGCCGTCGTTGAGGGCGTTGCAAAATCCTGAAAATCATCAAAGCCATCATCATTGAGGATCACAGGCTCGGGCTGCCTGGACTCCACAGGTGCTGGGGCCTCCGAGAAGTCCGCAAAGTCGCCAAAGTCATCGTCCTCATCTTCAACTTTATCTGCGCCATTTAGACTTATCGCCGGCTGAGTTGCGTCGGCAGGAGGCGTCTCTTCGAATGCCGCAAACTTGGGCTCTACATTGGGAATCTGATTACTCAAAGCGGGAGGCATCTGTTGCAGAGTGGGCGTGGCTACAATCTCTATGGCAAAAAAGTTATCGGCACCCTCAGGTATAAATAGCTCTTTGGGTTTCTTTGGTGAGCACTCCTCATCGCTGTCATCGGTTACATCCTCCAGTGTCACTTGGTGGCACAAAACGGGCGCTTTGGTTGTTGCTGGCTGCTCATCTGCCACGGGAGACAATGTGCATGTGGGCGATAAACTTTCGCTGGAATACAAACTCAGGCTGTCAAGTTTAAGTGAGGGTATATTATCATTGGTATTGGCTTCCTCCTCCTCCTCCGCCTCCGCATCCTCTTCCTCTGGCTTTTCGTCATCTTCATTTGCTGGCGCATCAATGTCATTCAAAGGTGGCGGCATTTCCTGTTCATATGGATTAAATTCAGGTGCTTTCACTTGATAATTGAAAGCCTCGACTGTTTGTTTGGCAGTTGCAGATGATCTGCCATGTCCATTGCTCAAGTCGGGCGCCTGTGGCTGTGCAGTATGCTCTGATGCTGATATGGACAGTTCCGACATCGAGGGAACTGCAAGGTGTACAAAATTAGAAGCGTTAGGTTGCTAATTAAAACAAAACAGAGCGAGGCTATAAAAAACAATTACCTTTCGTACTGAGCGCGACTTCGTGCGATTCGGTGACTAAGCCATACTCTGAGAATTCGTCAGCGTCGCCGTCACCGTCTTCCAAGTGCAGCGTTGACTGCAGCCCCGAGTCGTCGTCGTCCTCGCCAAAATCAATCGGGGGTGGCGTGCTGCATAAAAGCGGCGGCACATTCACCATTTCGTGAGTCCTTTGTTCCAAATTCTTCCTCTTGTTGTTGTTGCTGTGCTAATTTGGCTAACAGCAGCTGCAAACACTTCAGGAACTCTCTCGCTGGTCGCTGTGACGTTTCAACCCGTTTATCTGCGTATGTGTATTGGCTCCGACTTGTGTGTGCGTGTGTGTGTGTCACTGTGTATGTGTGAGCCCACTCAAGGTCTGTGTTGGAATTTTCTGGCTTGAATTTTAATTTCAAATACACGTTAGCGTTGTCACTTTGTCTATCGCTTAAATGTCAATTGCGCAATACTTTGGGCCTAAATTGTCTAGATCAGTGGCTTTTATGTGCAAAAAACGCCATTTCTTTAACAAAACAAAAATTTTTCCAGGTTTTAGTTAGAGTTGTGTCGTTTCGTTCTGAATAAGTTCAAATGAACGGGTCGTTAAGATGAACGAACGAACTTATTCAGTCAATCATGAACTAAATCGTTCATTTGGTCAGTAATTCTTTCAAATAAATTTGAATTTCTTAGATTCGATTTCAATTTAATATATTTTTAAGTTTTGAGCAATGTCAAAGGTTACTTAAGCCCTTAACTGAACTAAATGACTGATTTAGTTCACGACCGAAAAATTAACGACTGAACTTTTTCAACAAATTGAACTAAAAAGCCCAACTCTAGTAACGAGTCAATATTGCCACAAAATACAAATCGCAGTCAGATTGCGCGAGCACATTTGGAATTTTAATGTGAATAGATGAAACATTGAAATTTTGAATGTATTTTATTTAAAAAACAATTTTCACTCGTCTTTTTGTGTTTCCTCAAATCAGCAAACATATCAAATTATAAATTTGAAAGGCCACCAGCAAAATCAAGTATTTTGCAGCACTGGATAATCGATATTTCGCTTCGATAGGCACTTGTCGCTCGATTTCTAGTCAACTCTGACAGCTGCTTTAAGGTTATACTACTAAAAACAACAGTAGTGAATTTGGATTTTCATTGATTTTGGTAAGAATGTTGATTTAATAAAATGTTTGCGTAATTTAACATTGCCTGAGTTATGCAACGGTCGAGGCAACACTTGGAATCCACCGCTCAACTGATCCATCTATTTTCCTTGCAGATTACGGTCGCCATATTACATAACTAAACCGAAATGTCTCAGGCTCCAGTTCGTGTCTCGCCTCTGATCAAGCTCGGCAGATGGTCCCTGCTCCTCGTGGGCATTGCCTACGGCGCTGCCCACCAGAGCCGCCTCTCCAAGAAGGAGGAGAAGGTGCGCGAGATTGAGGCGCAGCAGAAAGTTGTTCGTGACGCCAAATTGGCCGAGGAGAAGAAGCGCAACGCCGAGAACGAGATTAGGGCACTGGAAGCGCTGTCCAAGCCGGCTGCCAAGCATTAGATCGCATTCTTTAGTTTGTCTAAGTTAATTGCTACTATCCACACAACAACAACATAACCAAACATCAAGGCCGACAAAGAAACAAACATCCAAATTCCGCAAGGCACCAGCGATCGGACAGTGCTGCCAATCTATCGATCTATCGTTTTTTGTGTTTACTGAAGTTTGTGAAATAATGAAGCAAATTAAATGATTAAAAAACAAATATGTAAAACATACAAGAGTGGCTATCGTGTCAAATGCTTATTTTAATTTGATGAAATGTAGGAGAGGATTACGTACGCACCCTTCGTGCTGCTTTCGTCACTAGCGCGGACTGCCGTCCGCAGTGATGAACATTTTCACCTCATTCTCTTCAACTCTGTTATTCACCACGCTCGAGAGAGGATTAATGTTTTCACCTCAAACAGCTGATCGTCAACCTCTTTCATTTTGTAGGGGGATAATTCGCTAATTTAGTGCAAATAAAAATTGTTGGATCAATAATTACCTGCTGCCAAGGGAATAATTTAAAGGTGTTGAAACACCTTACGTGCTGGCGCTGCACGCAAGTCACATAATCCACATGTCAGCACACACGCCTTCGAGCTGGCGCAACGATGGCCAACTTTCTGGAGCAGTTGCCAAAGCACTTGCAGGAAATTGCGGAGCGTGGTAAGAGGGGAGGAGTGGAGGTTCGAGGCATCTGTTCGAGTGGTCAATTAGCATTTAATGCGTACTTAATGAATCTTAATCTCTCGCTTAGTCAATGTGCGCACTCCGGAGGCAATACTAACCACGCCCAAGGTCAAGTTCCTGGACACACGGACGTGTGCACTGGACACTTGTGTGCACAGCTGCACGCCAGAGGATGTGCGCATTCTGAAGGACGCGGCAGCCAAGTGGCTGGTGGAAACGCCCTCTTCAGGTAAGCCAAGGAGCATCACATATGTTCATAATTATCCAATTAAATCCCTGCTCGTGCAGCGGATTCCCTTTTCCGACCACCCGCTAGCTTAAAGTGGTCACGCTTGACATTTGGCTGTGCCGCGCTAGATCGCTGCACTGGCGGCGGCATCGTTACTCGCGGCATCACCGAAATCTGCGGCATCTCGGGCGCTGGCAAGACACAACTCCTGCTCCAACTCTCTCTAGGCGTACAATTACCTCTGCGGCTAGGCGGCTTGGGAAAGGGCGTGGCATTTATCTGCACTGAGGATATGTTTCCATCGCGTCGTCTGTTGCAGATTTGCAAGGCATTCGAGGCACGTTATCCCGAGGAGCAGCTCAACTTTCTGGGCAACATTTTTATAGAGCATCAATACGAAAGCGTAGGATCAGATATCGATATTCAGGCTTTATTTTTGTACTTAATTGCTGTTATTCCTCTACAGAAACCATTGCTGAACTGCGTCAGCAATCGTCTGCCTCAGCTGCTGCAGGAGCACAGCATTGGCCTGATCATCATTGACTCGGTAGCTGCCATATTCCGTCTTTACACAGACTTTGCGGAACGAGCCCGGGACATGCGTCGTCTGGTGAATGCGCTGCTCACCTATGCGGACAAGTATCAATGCGCTGTGGTCTGCACCAATCAGATGACGGCCAGTCTCCAAGCGGACCAGCAGACGGCCCAGGATGTGCCCTGTCTGGGCCTACAGTGGGCCAATTTGGGACGCACACGCATGCGCATCTCCAAGGTGCCCAAACAACACAACGTAGCTGATAAATTGCTCACCGTGCGCAAACTGGAGATCATCTATTCGCCGGAGACACCAAATGCATTTGCCGAATTTCTAATCACCACGGAGGGCGTCGTGGATGTGCCGATGCCGATGGCGATGGCGATTCCAAGCCATGACAAGAACAAAACAATTGTAAAATGATAGAACTAATTTTTGCTGAAATGTTTATTTTTAGTTTTTTGAATTTAAAATATGTAACGGCTGCTGATCCGCAATTTCTTAAGAATTTATTTGTAATTTGTTGTTTTCACTTTTGTTTTAATTTTGTTTAGTTTTTTATACAAACACTCACATTAAATATGAATTTCTATTTGCCATTTAATTGTAATTTACACTTAGGACTGTAGTTTAGTTTTTAGTTTAGTTTAGCAAAGTTAAATTAAGTTTGTAATTAACGTGACTTTACCAATTGTTGTTATTAATGCGCTCTCTCCCTCTGTCTATCTCTTTCGTATACTTTATCACATGAAATTTCCGAAAGTTCAAATTACAATAGTTTCAAAATAAATTGTAGTTGTATTTATTTTTGTTTTTGTTGTTATCAATTTAATACAGCTCATTGAACATTTAAATGCGTTTCTAATGGCAACATTTACAAAGCCTAAACTTAATATTAGTGCTTAAATATTACAAATACGTACACATTCAATAAATTACATAAATATGTAATTGCCTAAGGACTAACAAGCACACATTGTTTATCATTGCAAAATATAATGAATTCATTAAAAAAACATTTTAATAATAATTGTAATTGATTTCAAATAAAAGCTGGCCGTGTGCTTGAGCAATATTCGACTTTTTGGCACAAGTTTTTTTATATTTTAATTTGACTGTCTATGTGAGAGGGGATGCCCCTTAAGTCTCACGCATATGCACATCCTGATCCTGCGAGTCCTGCGCCTCCGTTGAAGTGCCCGGCTCGCTGGCCGTCTCCTCATCCTCCGATTCGCTTTCAGCCTTTGCCGCCACATCGACGGCATTCGCCTGTAGATCCTTATTGGCCATGGCCAGTATCCTCGAGGCGCTCAGTTTACTCTCAAAATCCATTTCAGTTGGCAACGCATTTGACGGTGGACTGCGTCCGTTCTCCTTGGCCGCTGCAGCTGCGGCGGCGACAAGTGGAAAACTCAACACCGGCGACTCTTCCAACTTGATGTCCAACTTTTCAGTCTGCTCCAAAGGAGCCGCCGGCTCCACGGTCAGTTGTATGGCATGTTGATGTAGTCGATGATGATGATGATGCTGTTGATGTTGCTGATGATGATGATATGTTTCTCCTATGTTATTGTTGTTGGTGTTACGCTTCTCGGCTGTCTTGTTGTTGCTGCTGTTGTTGCTGTTGTTGTAGCTGCCAGCAATTGTTGTTGATTCTCTGGGATTTGTGGCCGTTCCATTGGTTGTCGGACTGTTGTTTGTTGTGGCTTTTGGATTCTTCTCCAGCAATTGTTTTTTAATTTTTGTCGCCGAATGTTTTGTTTGCAATTTGCTTTCACTATTGTTATTGCTGCTGTTGTTGTTTTTGGTTGCAGTTACCGAACTGTTGTTGCTGTTGTTGTTAGAGTTATTGTTGCTGTTGCTGTTGTTGTTATTGCTGTTGCCGCGGGCCTTTTCCGACTGTCCATTTGTCGACTTTTTGGGAGTTGTCTCCACAGTGTTGGCCGTTAACGATGTGGAATTGGAGCCATCATCAGCTGCAGTATTGTTGTTGTTGTTGTTAGTTTTAGCCTGCTGCTCTGTTGTTGGACTTGTTGTTGTTGTTGTTGTGGTTGCTCCTGTTGCTGGCTTAGACGATTTGTGCTCGGCAGCCTCGTTATTTGAGACATTGTCCTGCTTTTTCCACTTGGTGCGACGATTTTGAAACCATATTTTTACCTGAAATGCATAGAAGAAAATTGAGATTGATTAAATTAAAGTTCAACGAAAATCTTATAAAATTATTGACTTCATCTCTTAAGTGTAACTTAAATTATTTGGGAAAAACAATAAGCAACAAATAAAATGGCATACAAGTTTCAAATAACAGATTTTGATTAATTTGAAGTACCACTGGACAATTTTCTAACTTGTCTTTTTAGAAATGCGAAGAAAAAAATAAATAGAAAAATATGTTATACATAATATGTCTTATGTAATATACCTCTATTTCGAGTTTTTCCCAAAAATAAATGTCTAAAGAAAAAGTAGTTGTAAATATACGTAAATTTTGGCTTTTAGATCTTGAAACTTTTATAAGTTTATCAAAACTGAACAGATTTTCATAAAAAAAAAAATATATTCATATGTGAAAATCACAGACAACAAACTTATAATAATATTGATTTCGTCTCTTAAGTGCAGCTCAAAAGAGTTTTTTAAAATATTAAACAAATCTTAATTAACTTCTTAGCTGCACCAACAACATTTTCTGACTTGTCTTTTTTTTAAGAAATGTGAAGAGAAAATAAATATTAAATAAAAAAATAAATTATATTGCACAAATTAAGCAATATTAAATATTGTATTGCCAAAACTGAACAGATTTTCAAGCGGCATGTTATATTGATCAAGTTTTGCCATTTGAATTCATTCGGCATTCTAATATTATTGATAAAAAATATTATTTTTATGTTTTTCAAAAATTCAATAATTCAAAACTTTGCTGCTCAATCAGTCAGTCAGCTAAAGTATTCAGATTATAAAGTTCTCCAAACGATATCATTTGAAAAATAGTGCTTGTATAAGTATGTATGTAAATGTAAAGTACTATGAGTCAGTTTCATATTCGAGTTGAGCCGCTATAATTAGGAAATGTTTATGCCTCATTTGCCCTTATTAGTGTGCGTAAAACAAATAATTAAAAATTATGTATCGCGTAGATTCCACTCGATGTGTGTACGAGTTGTAGGAAAACACTTCCGCTACGTCAGCTACAGTTCACAACAACAACAACAGCAACAGGCAAAAGTTGAAATGATGTGGGCCTGTCAAAATGCAGAAACCGCCCATCAGCAAACCCCATTCCCTTCCCTTTCCCGATCTCCCCACCAATACTCTTCAGGCAACAACATTTCATTTTATTTCATTTGATTCTTGTGTGTTGTGGATGCTCTGACTGCCTCATAATGTTGCAGGCAGCGTCAATGGCGCAACATAAAACATTTGCCTCTAATTTCCATTTCATCCAAAATGATGGCCTAGCTAAATAAATGAAAAATCTATTTAAATCGCGCACATAATTAGTATTTCAGCGGCATGTCTGCACACGCACACACGCACACCACACACGCACACACTCACAGTACTCAGTTATGCATATAGAAAAGCAAAAATAAGCGCCAAAGATATGTACATTCATACATATGTACATCTATCTAGATGCCGTTATATGACATGCTTATTTTGCCGGCGTAGCGTAAAAATGATGAAATTAACATGAAAACGTTTTTCCTCCACTTAGCCACAAAGCAAAATTGAGAGAAGGAAATGAAATGAAATGAAAAAAAAAATATACAAAAATTATAAATTGAAATTTTGTTAATTTTCCATATTCAAAAATCAATTAATTGATTGCCAAATATTTCGGAATATACTCGCAACAAAAATAGACGCAACACATCAATGAAATGTACTTGTCGATGGATTGATGTGTACGCCAAATTGTTTGTTTTATCGATGAAGATGGATTATGAGAGCTGCCAATGAGCGAGAATAGTACTCTATCTGTATCTGTATCTGGCAATTCGTTTTGACCGTAATTACAAGTTGCCCGACCAATTACTCATCCAATGAACGGGATGGGGCACGATGTCTGTTCATTAATTCGTTAATAAACAATAAAACAACAGAGTGTTTACCTTATGAGCCATTTTAATGGCCATCCAAAGCATCATTTTTGCTGGGCATCAAATGGGGCTATTTTAATGGGAATTACTCGTAATTTTAAGTCCGAGTGTGTAAATATGCGGGCCAATCTTTTATTTTTTATTTTTTGGGGGGCACATGCGGTGCAATGCCTACATTTAATTATTTGATTATAAATATTTTTATTTTTTATGTTTGTCTGGCCCAATTTAAGCATTTGCGTTGCCTGCTCTTTTTTTTAATTGCGTTTGGCATTTTTTATTGCATTCATTTTGCTGATTAATTTATTTGGCATACATAATAATTTTGTTTTTAAATATTTTTGAACTTATTTCTAACGATGCAAAGGGATTTTAAAATTCTTCATAAATAAACGTCTTGTTTATTTAGCTTATATCCACTCTAAAGCTAATTAAGCCAGCCCAAAAAAATATCTTTTTATGTATATTTTCGTTTGTTATGTTATGTCTAAAGAATTTCTAAAAATATAACAAAAACTTTGTCAGCGAAAAAGAAAAGTTGTTGCTGTAAAACTCTGCTCCTTCCCCCTCTGTGTTTTATTTTTATGATTTATTGACATTTAAATGCATGCTCTGATTCCCTTTCAAAGAGACCCCAAAAATGATGCGAGGCAGGTTAAAACCTGTGGGACAACAAACACCGAAAACCAAATGCCACAGTCAACACAACAGATAAAGAACTGAACTGAGTTTCTTGTTTAATAAAAATGCTTTAACATATTTATGGGAATTTATTGAGAAGTATTTATGTCCGAGTTAGTAAAAATATGTTTAGCTCAATCAATGTACTAATTTTTCACTCCTTGATCCTTAAATAATTGTTAACTAGCTGTTGGCTAAACTGTATTATTCCTCGACACGCACAGCTATTCTGTTGTGTGTGTATTAGTGTGTGTTAAGTGTGCTAAGTATAATTAATTTTCATTTCGCATTTGGCGCACACTTTTGGAAAATAAACCTTTAGCAGCGTGCCAAGAGAAATGCCAAGAGAGCTGTTAAAGCTATCCGACTGAATAATACCAGTACCAACCATTTATTTTATTTATATATTAAATTAATTTAAAATACAAAATTAGTCAAAATATGTTGAGCATATTTCAAGTTAAATAAAAAATATATGAACTAAAATACTTAAAATTGTTAAATCTAACATAATGCTCTTTAAAATATTTAAAATACAGGTATAATTATGGCACAACAATGACTTGCTAAATTCTTCGTGTGTTTTTCTCTCACACACTTTTCGCGTGCCAAGAAAAACTCGACGTTTTTCCTGCTTTAAACGTGATAATTTAGCATATTTTGTTATGCTGAGAGAAAAAATTATGATAATTGCTTAGGGGTTTTTGCCTGATTAGCAGAAAATGTGCAAGAGAGAGAGAGAGAAAGAGAAAGAGGGAAATGGTATGAACAGTGTATATCAATAACATGGAATAATTGCGCAAGTGATTAAGTTTAAATATAAATATCGTAGCAATTTAAACTGTTAATCTGCTTAAAATTTGGAGTATGTTTCAATGTTGCTCTCTCTCTTTTCTCTCTCTTTTCTCTCTCTCTCACTCTCTCTCTTTCTCTCTCTTTCTGTTTAACAATGTCGATTTTAACGCAAATGCAACTTTGCGCCCAAAGGCAATTATGCAATTGGAAACCAAATCAAATATGTAGCTGACGCAAACAGGCGAATGAAGTCGAGTTACAAGTTACAATTTCACCCCCAACCCTCCCCTTTGGATATCCTTTTCAATCCCTCGCCCTTCTCTGGTAACGTTTATTGCTGTGCTGTAAATCACTTTGCTCCATGCAAATATGCGCACTACAATGACATTATTAATTAATAACATAATCAGTGTGCTGCTTGTCAGTATACCACGTGTTCCAGGTGTAACGGGTATATTAGCGGTCACTTGAGTAATGTGCAAATTGCACTCAAGTGGCACATTTAAATTTCTATAGCCTACTTATGTGGGCTGATGATAAGGAGATTACACTTTGGTTATCTTTTCACAGGGCAACTTCCCTTCGACTTCTCTTGTATTGTATCTTACTTGTTTTGGATTATGCACACCATCAATGTGTGAGCACATACACATACTCAACTGAATAGATGTGTGTGTGTTTGTGAGTGACTGTGAATATTTGCATCAATTTGTTTTGCGTTTATTAATTAAATAGACTTAAATGCAACTGCTGCCAAAATGGGTAATGGCAACAAGAACAATGTAACAATTCTCTGCGCCGGATGTGCTGGATTCTCTCTCTCCCTCACTTCCCTTTTCCTTCTCTTTCTGCTGTGGCAGTCAGGCGAACTATCGCATTGTGTATTTTGGGCTGCTAATGAACGAAAATGCTGACAAAATTACACTAAATGCCATTTTATGCAACATATTTTATGTGTAATTTCATGCCTAATAATTG
>JBAMBJ010003500.1:0-20315 GCA_037043495.1 Drosophila recens
TTGAAAATTTATTTTTGCAGTCACTTTTAGATTTGTTTGAAGAATTTTTCTGCATAAAAATATTTTTTGGAAAAAAATCGAGGAAAAAAGTTGAAAAATTGACTTCTTTTAAAATTCAAAATTTTAACTTTGAACTTAATGGGTTAAAGAAATTTTTGCATCATTTAATTTAATAAAATATGAATATAAGAAACCCGCATCAAAACATCTTTATTATACGCAAAATTGACAAATTTATGCTGTATGAAGACATTAGTGGTTCACTGTACACAACTTATCGTTGTCGAAATGTATTAACAAAACCTTTCTGATTGCAGCTGATTTCTGTGCCTTTGCAAGCATTGTGCCTGGCCAGAAGCGACAGACAATGCGTCAGCTAATGAAACCCTATGCGAATACAATGCTGAACAAATTCAAGTCAATGCATTGGCCCATCAGCAAATTTCCCTTTTACTTGTGCTACAATTCAAAGGATGCATTTCTCAAGGATCATGCCAAAAGCATTATGGCCTATACTTACATATACAACAAGCCGGAGGATATTCGACGCTACAGCAAATTCATCAGCAACGATGAGGAATACGTCAACATACTCAAAGCCCATTTGATGATTGTCGATGATTGTCAGAGCGACGAGTTTCGCCAACATCACGCGAATCTCCAACAGAATCTGGCTGAATTTCAAGTGCAGCCCGCGGCTGTGCCCCTCAATGCCATGACGCTATATTATACAATCCGACTGCTGTTGGATCACACCGAATTGGCCCGGTTGTTTAACTCAACGGTGCAGTGCAATCGAGTTCCAGCTTGGTATAATATTGGCCTCGAATCGCTTTTCGGCGCATTGCAACGGCATTTGAGCGGCAGTTCCCGTTGGTCACGTCCGGAGGATAAGCGTATTCAGTCCATGTCGGTGCTGATGTTCGAGCAGCCATTGGTGTTGATCGATCTGCTGACCATGCTGAAGACTGACTGCCATGAGGCGGTGCTGCCCAGCCATGTGCTGCACTGCTTCTTCCTCTACTGCAGCATTGCGGATGCCTTGCTGGATGCGGCCAAGCAGTTGGCGCTGGAGTTCGAGTTGAATCCAGCCACATCCGATGCCACCTTGCTGCACGTTAATTGTGCCTACTTTGTGCGCGACATTTGGTTCTTTGTCTGCCGATTCCTTCTGCACAGTAAGTCATTTCTTCATTTCAGGGACCGTAATCATTATGAGTTGTATTATAAAAATTACATAGTAATGATTATTTAAAGATTTTTAGAAATTTTCTTTGATGATTATGATTAATTTTGAGCGAAAAAATAACACTCATTATTTATGAGCTTTATTTTTCCATTCAAAATAAAACTTACAGTCGTCGGATAAAGTATTTTGACAAAAGTAAAGCTAAATCTTCGCGTAATTTGAACTTACTTTATGTTAAGTTTGGCATCAATGGAAAGGTCATTAAAATTCCGTTTGAATGATACAAAACTTTCCTTAACCCATTAAGTACCCATTGAAAATTTTGAATTTTTGTAAAAGTCTACTGTTTTGACTTTTTTCCTCGATTTTTTACAAAAAATATTTTGATGCAAAAATAAATAAATAATAAAATATTTTCATACAATTCTAAGAGTGACTGAAAAAAAAATGTTCAAAAATCTCTTCGCTAGTATTTTTTATGAATTTTTGAAAACTGCTGAAAATGACTATTTTAGCCCCTTTTTCCTCCTTTTCATACAAAAAGTGCTTTTTTGCAGTTTTCAAAAATTAAAAAAAAATACTAGCGAAGAGATTTTTGAGAAATTGTTTTTGCAGTCACTATTAGAATTGTTTGAAGAATTTTTTTGCATCAAAAAATTTTTGGAAAAAATCGAGGAAAAATGTTTTAAAATTTACGTTTTTTGAAATTCAAAATTTTCAATGGGTACTTAATGGGTTGAGGAAAGTTATGTATCATTCGAACGGAATTGAAATGACCTTTCCATTGATGCCAAAATGTACATGAAGTAGGTTCAAATAACGAGTAGATTTAATTTTAAATGTTGTCAAAATAAATATGCCGTCTAGTGTATATGAATTATCTGGGGTGCCACAGAAATCTCTTTCACCTGAAAAATGACGTAAATTTCATACAAATGTACGTCAAATTCAAGTGAAAGAGATTTTTGTGGCACCCCTGTATATTAAAATTTGAATTGAAGCAGAATCGTTTAAAATCAAATTAAATATTAAAAATTTAAATAGCTAGGCTTGTTCCAAAAATTTTTAAATGATCCAACATAAGATATTAAATTTATATGAATTATGTATAAATTTAAATTTAAGCAAGACTGCATTTAAAAAGAAGTGAATGGACAAAAATCAAATTTAATATTAAATATTTGAATATCTTGAAATGCAAAGGAAATAAGATGCGTGCCAGAAGTACTTCTAAATTCATCCCTAATTCACTTCTTTTAGCTAAATGTGCACAATTGCAGCGCGCAGGATTGGAATTCCTGGAGATTATGCAAACCAAACAAAGTTTTTCAGCCACAAACTCAAACTCAACCTCAACCGGTTTGGATGAGTTAGCCAAGCTATTGATGTCGTGTGCCCAACTTATGCAGACCAAGAAATTGCGGCAACATTCGGTTGCAATTTTAAAAGCATTCATCGAGACGCACCGCGAACAACTCAATATGCAAATCCTGTTGGAGGAAAATGCCGAATGCGAATATCTAGAGTCGCCTCTGATTGATGTTGGCCTGCCAAAGGCTGGTGGACTCGACGTTGTCGAGTACATACGCGAGTTCCTCAAGCCCAATCGACTCGATGGACGTTTACACGGTCTGCGTGAATATGTGAGTGCTTTAAAAAAAAAAGAAAAGAAAAGAATAGATCTTTTAATTATACAAACTCTAAATTAGTGATGTAAAAATACTTTCAAAAATCTACAAAAAAAAGTCTGTTATCAAATAATTCAACTCGATACATTTTTGGACGATTAATCGAGTTTATTTAAATCGATTTTTTGAAAATATACAACAGAATTTACTTAGATTTTATTAAAAAATTTTAATTTCTTTAGACAAATCGATTTTTACGGAAATAGTATTCAAGTTCTGTAGCTCGATATTTGTTCGATAACTCGAACACTTTTAGGCTATCAATCCAGTTAGCTAAATCGATACTCTCGATACTTTACAAAAAAAAAAAAAAAATCTTTTTATTGCACAAGCTCTTAAATAGTGATGTAAAAATACATCAAACTATCGACAAAAAAAGTCTGTTAACAAATAATTCAACTCGATAAATTTTTGGACGATTAATCGAGTTTATTTAAATCGATTTTTGAAATATAAACAACTCATTTGCAGAATTAACTTAGATTTTATTAAAAATTTAAATATCTTTTGACAAATCGATTTTTACGGAAATAATATTCAAGCTCTTTAGCTCGATATTTTTTCGATAACTCGAACACTTTTAGACTATCAATCCAATTAGTTGAATCGATTTTATGAATTTTTGACAAACCACTGGAGTTTTTTTATCGTAGTTAATTTGCAGTACATTTTAAAATATTTATCGGAAAATCGACAAAAATCTGAAGCGATTTTGAAGTAGATCGTTATTTTTTTGATCTACAATCGAACTTTTTCTGAACGATTTTATAAATACAACTCTGGAATTCAAGTGCCTATCGATAAGTTATATTAAATATCTTCATAATAGACTTATTTTGTTAAATGTATTGCCAATTTTAATATGTTAATCCGTATATTTAGTTGTACTAGTAAGGAAACATTAAATAATCGAGATGAAAAATCGAAATTCAAGTTCCTTAACTCGATAATTTTTGTTCGATATATCGAAAACTCGATTTTCTTTCGACAATTTATACATTTCGACTGAATTAGTTTATGAAATGACTATGTCTCACTTTTGTTTAGATTGCCGATCACAAAATGGAGCTGCAACAGCATGACCAGCTGCTCTTTCAGCTCATCAATCGCCTGATTCGCATTGTGCGCGACTCGCCGAAGCAGGAGAGCAGCATGGATGCACTCAGGTGTCTGGCCGAGATTGGACCACTGAAAATGCAGAGCAATTCGTATTACTTTCAGACCGATTTCGATGCCTTCGATCAGGTGAGAAGACCAAATTATTAGACTTGGTAATTTTAATCATAACTGCGCATCGAATTTAGTATTAAAATCGATAAAAAAGTTTTATCGAAATTTATTTAAAAGTAAACCTTATTGTAAAAAAACAAAATACGCGCGTACTTTTAAAATTCATCCGATTTTCCAGCGAAATTACATTTGCATTAAAATTTTAATAAGTTCGATCAAACAACAAACTCTAAAAAGTTTTCGATTTTTTTCTGAAAATCGATTCAAGTAGCTCGATTAATGTAAAATAAACTATCGAGTTAAAACAAAAATTATATAATTTTTTTTAATTACATTTAATAAATTGTAAACATCGATAATTTATTAGCTCAATTTATTGTCAAGAAAAAAATCGAAAATTGAAAATCGATTTAATTAGCTCGATCGAAAATGATCGAAAATTGATCATTAATTCAACGTATTAATTGATTAAATTTATTAAATCCTTTGCAGTCCACTGATGAGCCAATGGATGAATTTATTCGCATCCTTGTGGAGACACTGGACAAACAATTGTTCCACTTTGAGACGAGCACACAGCAGGCGCTCATCCAGGTGGCTGGACATGTGGTTAACAGCAACAGTGGCTCCAAATTACACGGTTAATAGTATTAAAATTGCACTTGCTTATTTCATAACTGTTAAATAATGTTAGTAATCATAATCATTAGTAATTAGATGGTTTTTGCTTAAAAGTCAAACTAATGATTAAGTTACGATTACTTTCGGTTTTGTCCAATTCTTTAATGATTACGATTACAAAAAATCAAAAATACTCTAAAATTATTAATTATTCAAATATAATCAGAACTAGTCGGCGGTGCTACAGTCAAGCGAAACTCGACTGTCGGAGACCCCATACTTATACCCGTATAAAAACTTAAAAAAAACTTAAATAATATCTATAATAAACTTAGATTCGTATGCATACAATACTACTATGGCAGCTATATGATATAGTAATCCGATTTCAATCAAATTTGGTCAGTATGTATAAGACCATCTTTTATGCATATTCTGTCAGTTTGGTTGAAATATCTCAAACAGCAAAAAAGTTTTCCATACTAAGACTTGATTTTCAACTGATTGTTCCTATGGGAGCTATATGATATAGTGGTCCGATCCAAAATCTAAAACAAACTCGATCTGCTTGCAATATAGACGCACCTACATACCAAGTTTGGAGTCTCTAGCTCTTATAGTCTCTGAGATCTAGGCGCTCTTACAGACGGACAGACGGACAGAAGGACAGACGGACAGAAGGACATGGCTATATCGACTCGACTGTTGATGCTGATTAAGAATATATATACTTTATGGGGTCTGCCACGCCTCCTTCTGCCTGTTACGCACATTTTTTTTGTGACAAAGTTAATAGACCCCTTTACTTTTTAAAGTACGGGGTCTAAAAACTAAAATAATCAGAAATAATCAGAAAAAATTCAAAAATAATCCAAATACTCAAAAGATTATTTTTTTATTATTTTTTGATTTTTTCAGATTATATTTAAATAATTGTAATAATTTTAGATTATTGCTGATTTGTTGTAATCGTAATCCATAAATAATCACAAATTGTTCAACAGTGAATTATATAGTCACTACGATCATTTCCAAAAATTATGTAATTAATAAGTAATTCTAATTGAACTTTAACAGGTATGGTTTATTAATTTCATTATTGATTATTGATTTTCTGTTGCAGTCATGCATCCGAATCTGCGCATCTTTCACCAGAAGCGCCACAAATCGCGCAGTTTCCTCAACTCGTTCGGCGGCATTCCGGCCATTGATTGGGTGGCCGTGTTAAAGTCCTGCGATCGTTTGGACTACGAGCAATGGATGTGTGCGTTCATGTCGCAGGTGTTTGAGGCCTGCGACTGGCCGGGATTCGATGCATTTGCCGCGAATTCATTTCAATTTGCCAAGGCCTGTCTGCAGCCGTTTATCAAGCTGCTGTTGGCCAACAAGCAGTTGCATTTGGCCAGCTTGTGCGCCATGCTTGATCACTACTTTAACCAATTTTGTGCGCTGGCCAAGGGCATTTATCAGGAGAAGCGTGCGATTAAACAATTTCTGTACATTTGTGAATGCATTCGTCTCACCAACAATTGGTATGCCTTCTCTCTCTCTCTTTCTCTCTCCCTCTAATTCTCTAACTGTCTTCCTTGTTCATTTCCATGTCGCAGGAGCATTCCTATCAATCTCAGCAATGCAATCATGGCCAGCAATCATTGCCAGGCGTATTTTCTCAGCATCATGTACTTGGAATTGTGGGCATGCGTGGCGAAGAACGAGAACACTAACAATTCTAATATTCTGGACGACGAAAACTTTCAAAAGTCGGCAAAAAAGGTGAGCAAAATTTAGTTTTTAAAAAAACAAACCTGAATAAATTTTTATATTGAATAATTATAATGAAATCTCAATTTAATAAGTATTACAATTGAAGGGATGAAGTATATTTTGAAAAACATTTAAAAGTAAAGGTTTAAAAAATGTTAAGATATAAATATTTGAAAATGTAAAGATTTTAGAAATTTGTAAATGCTTTGAAAATGTTTAAAAATTGTATTGTTAAAAACATGTCATAAAAAAACGTTAAAAAATTAACATTTCAGATTTTATAAATTTTTCAAAATTTTAATTCTTTTTTATTTTAGAAAGAAAAATATTTTAAAATATGTTATGTAACTATTTGAAATGTAAGGATTTTAGAAATTAATAAACGCTTTGGAAAGTGTTGAGAAATTGTTAAAAAATTAACATTTTTTAAATTTAAACATTTACATTTTATACATTTTTCAACTTATAATTACTTTTTATTAAAAAAAAAAAATTGAAAGTTTAAAAAATGTTAGAATATGTTATGTATTTGAAAATGTTAAGATTTTCTAAATTTTTAAATGCTTTGAAAAATTGTTGAACAATTTAAAATGATAAGAACGTTAAAAAAAAGTTTAAAACATGTCCGAAAAATGTTGACAAAACGTTAAAAAACTCAAAAAAATTAAATTTAAAAGATTTAAATTTTGAAATTTTTAACATTTTTCAAAATTTTAATTAAAAAGTTTAGAAATGTTAAAGGATGCTATATATTCAAAAATATAAAGATTTCAGAAATTTTTAAACCCTATGTTAAATGCAAACAAATTTTAAATGTTAAAAACGTAAAGAAATGTTAAAAAAAAAATATGTTCTAACAAATGTAAAATCGTTAAAAAATTTAAAAATTTGTTGTTAAATTTCAACATTTAAATTTTTAATTTTTTACATGTTTCAAAATTGTAAATACTTTTTATTTTCAATTCTATTCAAAAAAAAAAAAGATAATTAAATAATAAACATGTGTTTATTTGAAGGCCTACGAGTCCATTGGCTGCCTGGATGCCATGTCCGGCTTTTTGAATCCGTTGCGTTCCCGCGTCGACTATCTTAGTTTGAACAACAATTTGTTTGGCTGTTGGCTGGAATCGGACAATCTGGATGTGCCCAACAGCGAGCTGAGCATCAACATTATGAAGAACAATGGCATGCTATCGCTGGCCAATCTGCTCCAGCAACGTCGCGAATCCAGCAAGGAGATCGACTACGAAATTCTCTGGCGCCTGGGACAATGGGATGAACTGGCCGAGACGCAGCAAAAGTTGAATACCTCAAAGGACATGGAACGGGAGTTCAATAAGCAACACTATTTGGCACTGAAGAGCATCACGAATCGGGAGGAGGAGAACACGGTGTCGGCAATCCGGAATGCCTATCATTGTATCCTGGGCGTACTGCGCGACATCAGCGTCGAGTGCCTGCAATCGGTGTACAAATACATGACCTGGCTGTGCACGCTGCAGCAGGCCGAAGACTTTTCGCAAATTCAATTCGGCATTCAGCTGTCGACGACGGAAATCGATGAGATCTTCAACAAGTGGCAAACGGAATTGAATCTGACCTATGGCAATTTCAACTGCAAGGAGCACATACTCTCCCATCAGATAGCACTGTTCAAGATGGCCGGCACCCGTGCGAATCGACGCATTCAGCAGTATTACAAGCAGAGTCCCGTGGACACGTATCTGCTCAAGTGCATCGACGTCTGCAAGGATGCCGGCAAGCTGAACATGGCCACCAAGTACATTGCCATGCTGCGCGGCCTGCCCAACATCAAGGAGCCCACAAAGGTATATACAACTTATAAGAAACAAACCTCTTTACGAGGTTAAAGTCTAGTGACGAAAACCACATTTATTTGTAATTTTTGACTATCAACTTATGTGATTCGTTGGCATACAGAGCTGGGAATTCGAACTAAAATTTGTTTAGACTTAATTGTTTGACATGAATCTTGCAGTAAATGAATTGTTATTTTATGTAATTAGTTCACCAATTCTCCAAATTAATTTAAAATTGTATATCAACTACATTTTAAATGAGTTTTAGTTACTAGAGTTTAAAATGCTCGAAAAAATCAAGCTTTTAGTACATTTACTTATTTAATAATTTATCAATTCCCCAATTATTTATTTATTTCTCTAACAGTACAATTGAATTTGGAATATTTTCCACAGTTAGTAGCTGTCATTTTTTTTCTTCTGTCAATATTTAGTTGTGATTTTTGACTATCAACTAACTGATGATTTCTACTACTAGAGAAATAAATAAATAAATATTTTCTGGAACTGTTTTTTTTTTTCGAGCAAAAAATCAACTAAAATAACAATTGATTCAACAATTAGGTGAAATTAAATCAAAGCCAATTTAAAACTAATTTAGTGTTTACTTAAATACTTGACTAACTTTATCAAATCATTATTTGTTGACTGAAAAACTTAATATAAAAAAATTTATTTTTTGATTAAATATTAAGTTAGTAAATTCCAGGGACCGAAACTGTTATGAGGAATATACAAAAAATACTTTTAATAATTACTCAAAGACTTTAACTTTATAAATCATACTTAATAATTATTTTTGATTTAAAAAATAAAAATTATAAGAAAATATTAATGTTGATTTTTATTATATAAATCAAAAATAAGGATTAAATTTGATTTTTTTATTCTTGTTTTTTTTTTTTATGTAAATTTTGTTATCATCTTACTGATAACCAAATTTACATATGTTGAAAACTTGGAATGTTTATCTTGAGTATTAACAAAGATATTCCAAAAAGACTTTTATAAACACTTTCATATTATAAAGACTTATATGTTTTCAATTCAAAAATAATAGTTTCTTGAAACTTTTATTTTTTTTCCTCACAAGTCTTTCCAGACTTTTATTTTTTTGAATCTCAAATATAAGTTTATTGGTTTATTTGCAGAGATACTGTTTTTACAAACAATTTGATGTATTTTAAACAAAAATCGCATTAGTCCTTATATGTGATTTTTTGAGTTGAAATTTTGATCAATAACAGTTATTTTCAGTCCCTGAAATTTTTAAAAACATTTTTTTTTGAACATTTTGACTGTACCCCTTCATGACTTATGAATGATCAAAAAGTGCGAAGTTCGAAAACTCCCATAACTTTGTGGAAACTCAACTGATCCGTTGACCAATCCAATTCTGCTGTTTTCCAGGCATCCGCGCTGCTGGAGGACGCGGACGTGCACGTGAAGACGGGCAACTACCAGATAGCGAAGGCGTTGCTGCAACATGTGGTCAGCAGCCCGGAGTTTCAGTACTGTCTGCAGCGAGTGCCGGCACTGCGGATGCAGGGTGAATTCCTACTGAACTGCAATGCCCAGAGCTTGTCGTACACGTTGGATAAGAATTTTAACAAGTCCATTCGGCTGCTGGATCAATTTGAGCTGCACAAGGAGACACTGATGGCCAAGCAGCCAGAGATATTCGAATGGTCAGCATTTGGTCGATTTGTGAACGATAATCGAAAGGCGGCGCATGCGGCAATTGCCAAATATGCGGATCGGGAGTATCAACAGCTGCACAACTATCGCAACTCGCAGGAATACAAAATGATGGCCGATATTATACAACAGAATTTGGAATTGGCCGACACGGTTTCCCAGCGCAACGAGCGCAGCGAACACGATCGTGATCGTCGTGTGGGCGCCATTAATCTGAGTCGTTTCGCCAGGTTGGATGCGGCCGAGCTGCAAAAGATCGAGGATAATCTCACGCACAATTTGTGCACAGCTGTCGAGCATTACATTGCGTACTGTCAACTCGATGGCGGCGCCTCAAGTGCCGAAATTTATCGCATCATTGCCCTCTGGTTCACCAACGATCAGAACAGCAAAATGTTGAGCAAAATCAATGATTTGATTAAGAATGTGCCAAGCTACAAGTTCATTTGTGCCCTCAATCAGATGGTTGGTCGTTTGACCGCCAAGAATGCCGATTTTCACAAGGTGCTCGTTGAGGTGCTGGTGCGCTGTGGCCAGGATCATCCCCAGCAGACGTTCTACAAGCTGTATCCGCTGGTCTATGCCTTCATGGATGGCAGCCACAGCAACACACAGCGTGCGGATATTGCCAAGAAGATCATTGGCCAGATATGCCAGGGGAATCCAGCAGTGGCCAGTTGCAACAAACAGTTCGATGCCATGTTTCCAGGTGATATTTAAATTTTAATGATAATTATTATGGTAATGATAATGATTATGATTATGATTATGATTATGATAATGATAATGATAATGATAATGATAATGATAATGATAATGATAATGATAATGATAATGATAATGATAATGATTATGATTATGATAATGCTAATGCTAATGCTAATGCTAATGCTAATGCTAATGCTAATGCTAATGCTAATGCTAATGCTAATGCTAATGCTAATGCTAATGCTAATGCTAATGCTAATGCTAATGCTAATGCTAATGCTAATGCTAATGCTAATGCTAATGCTAATGCTAATGCTAATGCTAATGCTAATGCTAATGCTAATGCTAATGCTAATGCTAATGCTAATGCTAATGCTAATGCTAATGCTAATGCTAATGCTAATGCTAATGCTAATGCTAATGCTAATGCTAATGCTAATGCTAATGCTAATGCTAATGCTAATGCTAATGCTAATGCTAATGCTAATGCTTATGCTTATGCTAATGCTAATGCTAATGCTAATGCTAATGCTAATGCTAATGCTAATGCTAATGCTAATGCTAATGCTTATGCTTATGCTTATGCTTATGCTAATGCTAATGCTAATGCTAATGCTAATGCTAATGCTAATGCTAATGCTAATGCTAATACTTTACTTTTTACTTTTTATTTTACAAAAAAAAAATATGTAAAAGCTTAAAAATAATGATAATGATAATGATAATGATAATGATAATGATAATGATAATGATTATGATTATGATAATGATAATGATAATGCTAATGCTAATGCTAATGCTAATGCTAATGCTAATGCTAATGCTAATGCTAATGCTAATGCTAATGCTAATGCTAATGCTAATGCTAATGCTAATGCTAATGCTTATGCTAATGCTAATGCTAATGCTAATGCTAATGCTAATGCTAATGCTAATGCTAATGCTTATGCTTATGCTAATGCTAATGCTAATGCTAATGCTAATGCTAATGCTAATGCTAATGCTAATGCTAATGCTAATGCTAATGCTAATGCTAATGCTTATGCTTATGCTTATGCTTATGCTTATGCTTATGCTAATGCTAATGCTAATGCTAATGCTAATGCTAATGCTAATGCTAATGCTAATGCTAATGCTAATACTTTACTTTTTACTTTTTATTTTACAAAAAAAAATATGTAAAAGCTTAAAAATTTTTAGAATATGTTATGTATTTGAAAATGTAAAGATTTAAATTTTAACATTTTTGAATATTTTAAATATTTTTTATTTTAGAAAACCAAATATGTAGAGGTTTAGAAAATGTTAAAATATGTTGTGTATTTGAAATATTTAAGATTTTATACATTTTTAAAAGCTTTGAAAAATGTTAAACGTTTTTAAATGTTGAAAGCGATAAGAAATGTTAAAAACGTAAAGAAATGTTATAAAACATGTCATAAAAATGTTGACAAAACGTTCAATAATTAAACAAATTTTTAATTTAAACATTTTAATTTTGAAACCTTTAACATTTTTGGAAATTTTATAAAATTTTTTGCTTAAGAAAACAAATGTAAAAGTTTACAAATATAAAAATATGCTTAATATTTGAAAATATAAAGATTTTTGAAATTTGTAAATCCTTTAAATGTTAAAAACATTGAGAAATGTTAAAAAATAAGCGTGTTTTAAAAAATGCTAATGCTAATGATAAATATGATTGTTTCTGCTGCTTACAGCGCTCATTGGATTCGCCAATACGTATCTCGTCAAGGATCCAAATGGCAGGCCAACCGCCAAAGGACTTCCCGAGAAACTAAAGAAATTGAATACACTCAAGCTGGACACCATCCACTGTCCCACATTGTCGCTGTCGGTGCAGCCCAGCAAGCAATATAATATAATCAGTAAGTTAACATTTTGACCAGGAATTAAAGCCCTAACCAACACCGTAACCTTTAACCGGTGAAAAACGATTGAAATTTAAAACCGTACCTAAAACCGTAACCGAAAACAAAAATTTTTCATTTGACCGAAACCTCCAAACCGAAACTCTGTAAACCGAAATGACCGTTTAGTAACCGTTTCATTTTTAAGGGTTAATTTCGCTTATTCATACAACAAAAAAAAAAAGCAAGATGCAAAAATAATCTGCATTTAAAAAAAAAAAATTTTAAAAAAAGTTTTAGTTTTTGCTATTTTAAAAATTAAAAAATAAACTAACGACAAATTTATAGCTGTTTCAATTTTTTCCGATTCATAAGTCTTGTTTGCGATCTCTGATACTTTATTAGTTTTGTATTTCATTTTTAATTTTCTTTTTTATTATTCATTTTTTATTTTGATTTTAATTTTATGTTTAATTTTGAATTTGTATTTGTGATACGTATATTCATGATCGAATTTTCATAGCTCTGCATAAGAGCAAATAAAAAAAGTTTGTTAAATTAAATATAAAAATTGTTAAAATATAACTAGACAACATCAAACTGAAGAATATGTGAAATATGTAAATGTGTGAATCAGGGATTAAAATCCTAACCGAAACCGTAACCTTTAACCGGTAAAAACCGATTGAAATTTAAAACCATAACTGAAACCGGAACCGAAAAAAAATTTTCATTTGACCTGAACCTTAAAACCGAAACTCTGTAAACCAAAATAACCGTTTAGTAACCGTTTCATTTATAAGGGTTAATTTCGGTTTTTCATACATCCAAATATAAATATTTATTTCCAACTTTTATAATAAAAATTTAAAAAAAGTTGTATTTTTAATTGTTGTTTTAAAAATTGGAAATAAGAGCTATGGTATAACTTTAAAATACAACTTTAAAGCACCTTTTATTTTAAATGTTTACTATAAAAATTCAAAAAACAAATTAAAAATAATTTAAAACGAAAAATTTCTAACTGTTTCTATTTTTTCCGACTAATAAGTCTTGTTTGCGATCTCTGATATTTTCCTATTAGTTTTATATTTTATTTTTGATTTTCTTTTTTATTTTTAATTTTGATTGATATGTGAAAACAATGTGTGAATGAAACATTAAGAAAGTAATGCCTTTAATTATTATTTTTATATTATTAATCTAATTATATTTTTGCAAAGAAATTGATTTTTTTGTGAACCGAAACCATACCGGTATTTCAAAACCGAAACATACAAAAACCGGTTTACCGTTACGAAACCTTAATCGATAACCGAAAATCTATAACCAAACATAAACATAACCGAAACTGAAACCGATATTCGTTTCGGTTTTAATCCCTGATTTTAACTCTATTGTTTTTACCTTTCAAAATGTGTAACTTGAATTTTAAACAGGCATGGTGAAATGGACAAACGACTTTACTTTATGCGGCGGCCTCAATGCACCCATTAAAATGTCGTGTCTCTGCTCGGACGGCGTGGTGCGTGCCCAGCTGATTAAGGGCCGCGACGATCTGCGTCAGGATGCGGTGATGCAACAGGTGTTTGGCATTGTCAACGAGCTGCTCAACAGCGACTCGGAGTTCATCGAGCGCCAGCTCCACCTGCGCACCTACAAGGTGACGCCGCTCTCCATGCGCAGCGGCATCCTCGAGTGGTGCAGCAACACGATCCCCGTCAGCGCCTACCTGGTGGGCGGCAACAACGCGAGCGGTGCGCACATGAAGTACCATCCCAACGGCTGGACCAACAGAAAATGCCGCGAGCTGTCAATGGTACAGTGTTAATTCCTTGGAGAAGTCATTTATTAATTACAGTTTGTCAAGAAATTCTTTACACTCCCTTAAAAACGATTTTGAATTAGAAAATAATAGCTTATTATATATATTTGGAAAGGTCATTTAATTTTCGTTCGAATGATGCAAAAATTTCATTAACTCATGGAATATTTTGAATTTTTGCAAAAGTCTTCTTTTTCAACTTTTTTCCTCGATTTTTCACAAAAAATATTTTGATGCAAAAAAATTCTTGGAACAATTCTAAGAGTAACTGCAAAAGAAAAAGGCACTTTTTGCTTGAAAATTAGGAAAAATGGGTTAAAATTGTCGTTTTTAGGATTTTCGAAATATTATCAAAAATACTAGAAAAAATATTTTTGAAAATTTTCTTTTGCAGTTACTTTCAGAATTGTTCCAAGAATTTTTTTGCGTCAAAATATTTTTTTTTAAAAATCGAGGAAAAAAGTTTTAAATGTGACTTTTACATTAGTTCGAAATTTTCGAGGGGTACTAAATGGGTTAAGGAAAGTTTTGTGTCATTCAATCGGAATTTGCACGACCTTTCCAATTATATACAATAAGCTATTATTTTCTTATTTAAAGTCAAAATATTACATTTTTAAGGGAGTGCAAAGAATTACTTGACAAACTGTATATATTAATTATTTAATCTCTCAGAATGGGATTTGTTGGTATACAGAGCGGGGAATTCGAACTAAAATTTGTTTAGACTTAATTGCTTGACATGAAACTTGCAGTAAACGAATTGTTATTTTATGTAATTAGTTCACTAGTTCTCCAAATTAATTTAAAATTGTATATCAACTACATTTTAAATGAGTTTTAGTTACTAGAGTTTAAAATGCTCGAAAAAATCAAGCTTTTAGTACATTTATTTATTTATTAATTTATCAATTCCCCCAATTACTTATTTATTTATCTAACAGTACAATTGAATTTGGAATATTTTCCACAATTAGTAGCTGTCATTTTTTATCTTTAGTCAATATTTAGTTGTGATTTTTTGACTATCAACTAACTGATGATTTCTACTGCTAGAGAAATAAATAAATAAATATTTTCTGGAACTGTTTTTTTTTTTCGAGCAAAAAATCAACTAAAATAACAATTGATTCAACAATTAGGTGAAATTAAATCAAAGCCAATTTCAAACTAATTTAGTGTTTACCAAAATGCTTAACTAACTTTATCAAAGCATTATTTGTTGACTGAAAAACTTAATATATAAATATTAATTTTTTAGATTAAATACTAAGTTAGTAAACTCGTATTCCCAGCTCCCAATTCATGCAGGCTATAAATAGAATTAAGCCACGTTTTGTGTGAAAAGTAGGAAAAAGGGGTTAAAATAGTCAATTTTAGCAATTTTCAAAAAATCATAAAAAATACTAGCAAAAATATTTTTTTGCAGTCTCTCTTAGAATTGTTTCAAGAACTTTTTTGCATCAAAATAATTTTTTTTTTTTAATCGAGGATAAAAGTTGAAAAAGTAGACGTTCAAAAAAATTTGTATTTTTCAATGGGTACTCAATGGGTTAAGGACATTTTTGCAACATTCAATCGGAATTTAAGCGACCTTTCCAAATATATTTTTAAAATATGAAGACTTGACTTACAGTAGCTATTGAAGTAAATAAAAAGGTTGTACGCAGAGTTGTGCTGGCTAGTGTATTTAATATTTTTCATTTATTTGAATTTGAATTGTCTGTCTTATGCTAGAGATACGCGCCCGTGCGGCAGAGGTTGTGGGTTCAATTCCTGATTTGCTCAACGAATTTCTTTTGTTTTTTAAATAATTTTTACTTTTTATTAATTTTTAAAATTTAATTATACCGTGCAAGTTGGTTCAAAACGATAGGTGAATAATTTGGGACTGGGTATATTAATGTCGAGTGGACTCGACTGTTTCGCTTGATTTTAAACTTGCATCGATTTGATTGTTTAATTTCAGGCTGCCCTGCGCAAAGGCGACTCGCAACGGAAGGCGGTCTATGATAAGATTTGCGAGAATGTCAAGCCCGTATTTCATTATTTCCTGCTGGAGAAGTTTGCCATACCGGGTGTCTGGTTCGAGCGACGTTTGGCCTACATCAACAGCGTGGCGACCACGTCCATGGTCGGCTATGTTCTGGGCCTGGGCGATCGACACACACAGAACATTTTAATTGATGAGCAGACCGCGGAAGTGGTTCACATTGACTTTGGTAATTGAAATTGCCATAGAATTCATAATTATTTACTATACAAAATCTATATTTAATATGTTGCGCAGGCATTGCTTTTGAGCAGGGCAAGATTCAGGCCACAAAGGAGACGGTTCCATTTCGCCTGTCGCGCGATTTTGTTGCCCCCATGGGCTTCAGTGGCACCAACGGGGTTTTTACCAAATCCTGCGAGGCGATTATGCATATTTTGAGACGCTACAAGCCCGTGTTCACCACCATACTGGAGGTCCTGCTCTACGATCCTCTCTTCATTTGGGGCGTCCTCTCCAAGGACCAGTCCCAGGAGTCATCGAGTTAGTTAATTAGTATATACAGTTTGTCCAGAAACACTTTTCACTCCCTTAAGAATGCAATATTTTGACTTTAAATAAGAAAAAAAGGTCGTTTAAATTCCGATTGAATGACACAAAACTTTCCTTAACCCATAAGGTACCCTTCGAAAATTTCGAACTTATGTAAAAGTCACTTTTCAAAACTTTTTTCCTCGATTTTTCACAAAAAATATTTTGATGCAAAAAATTCAAAAATATTTTTGCTAGTATTTTCTAACATTTTTTGAAAATCCTAAAAATTAAAATTTTTACCCATTTTTCCTGATTTTCATGCAAAAAGTGCCTTTTTTGCAATTTTCAAAAAATCCAGTTACTCTTAGAATTGTTCCAAGAATTTTCGCATCAAAATATTTTTTGTGAAAAATCTAGGAAAAAAGTTGAAAAAGTAGACTTTTGCAAAAATTCAAAATATTCCATGGGTACTCAATGGGTTAAGGGAATTTTTGCATCATTCGAACGAAAATTAAATGACCTTTCCAAATATATATAATAAGCTATTATTTTCTTATTCAAAGTCAAAATATTACATTTTTAAGGGAGTGTAAAGAATTTCTTGACAAACTGTGTATCTCTTATTTTATTATCTATTTTTAGAGGAATCAAAGAATCTACTCGCGCAACGTTCTCTGCTGCTGGTACAGCACAAGCTGGAGGGCAGGGAAACTGGGGTACTGGACAACACCAGCGTGGAATCTCAGGTTCAACGTTTGATCAACGAGGCAACGTTGCCAAGCAACTTGGCTTTGTTATATCCCGGCTGGGATCCATATTTATAATACAGTTGCTTGTCGCACAGGCAACCAAAAACAACAACAACATCACTTTTGTACACCCAACCCAGTTGTTTTCTACTTAAAATAAAATAATATATGTGCCTGCAATCAATTTTGTAGTTCACTATTGAGGTATTTTAAACTGTTACAAATTTTGAAAAGCGATTGCAATATACATCGATACCGATAAGTTCTGGTGCGCTGCCAGACTGGCGGCAGTCTGCTGTAATGATAGTGTTGAGTAAATACTGCTCATTTTGGTGAACATGTTTATTTGCTTCTTATTTTTAGGCGAGTACATTTTAAGATTGCTCAGCTAACCAATAGTGAGCAAAACAGAGCAACTGAGAAAAATGAAGGTAATTTTCTTATCAATGCGTCGAAAGAATTTTTTGCGAATTTTAATTGAATTTTTAAATTTTATTGTAAACCATGTAAAACACAAAAGAAACATCAAAAAAGTGAAATTTTTTATCAAAATTTAAAAAAAAAATAAATAAAAAAACAGAGACACCCGCAAAAAATTCTTTCACCTAAAATCATTATAACATACCCTCTAATTAATACAATTTTTTTTTATTCAAGAGTTGCCGCATAGATAAGAAAATTACCAAAATGAACAAAAGCGAGCAAAGAAAGAGCAAGTGAGCAATAAAGAACAATTTGGCAGGAACATGTTCACTTGAGCGAGCAACCTTTTTTTGTTCACTACCCATGAAAAATCCATCACTAACCAACACTAATCTGAGTGTCGCGTTTCGAACAACAATATGAACAACGTGAGTGACAAATAAATAATAATTAAATTTAACATTATACAAATGATTAATGCATTTGATTGTAGGAACTTAAAAACAAAGTTGAGACATGTTGCCGCACGGCCGAGGACTTTACACGATTATATTATGCCACATTGGACAACCGGCGACATGTGAGTAAATGAATTGCCGGCAATGGCGAAATTTGCCAACAACAACAACAACAACAAGAACAACAAATGTTAATGCATTTCTTTTTATTTTGTTTATTTAGCAAATGGGTCGTCTGTATATAGATAGTGCGACATTCAGTTGGAACGGCAATGGCGCACAGGGAAGGGAAACAATTGAGCGCTACTTTCTGGAGCTGCCGAGTTCCCGCCACAACCCGACGACACTCGATTCACAGCCGATACTGGACGCCGCTGTCGGCAATCAATCGACGTACATCATCTTGGCCAGCGGAACGGTTAAGTTCGGTGAACAAACGTCGCGCAACTTTCAACAGTCGTTCGTGATAACCGCTGAGAATGATAAATGGAAAATTGCATCCGATTGTTACAGATTGCAGGAGCCATTATAATAAAAATGTAAATATATTTATATACATATTTATTTATGTTCTCAGTGTGGCGTACAAATAATGAAAATGCTTTTAGGTACATATTCATAAATATATTAATTTTTGATTAAATAAGCTAGTTGTAATTTTGTACTAAGAACGAATATGCAACCAAAAGTAAATGAAACACAATTAGTATAATCATTTCTGTAGAAAATGTTAATAAAAATGCAACTTAATTATAATGAAATTAGGCTTGCGCTTATTGTAATTATAAAGGGTATAAAGGGCAACCAGTGCTGCCAGAATTTGAAGGATAAAAAAGCTAATTTGAAAGGCTAGCTAGAAGTAGCTAAACATTTTTGAAATGTGCTAAAATTATATGCAGCTCATAAAACTAAAATGCAGATTATTTGTTAGTAATACAGTCGAACTTCGCTAACTCGAATTTTCTCTAACTCGAACAAAATTGAGTGGCAATAGCGTTTACTGAGCAAATTTCATACAATTCTGCTTCCCCAACTCGAACTTTCCTAACTTGAATTTCTCCTTAACTTGAATATAAATATTGGCCCGTACTTCTGTAAGTCGAATTTTTTGGGAAAATCCCCAATAAAGTTTGAAAGTTTTTCTTCGTTTCTGCTTTATGCTTTTGTTACCGGCTCGTTTGAATATGGAATATTGATATATGTTAACATATATTGCATTAAAAATTACTTAAGCTTGTGTAATTTCTATAGGAAAGATGCTCGTCATGTACTTCTTTGTCAACGCATCAGCTCAAGATAATTTATCATGGCACCAGCACGTGTATTAAAATGTTTATCTCTTTAAGAGATCTTTAAACTTATTTGTTAAGAAATTCCAAAGTGGACCAAAAAAATGAAGTGCCTGAAAAATCTGGTATCTCATCGAAAACCGATTTTATTTTATAAAAAATGGAAAATTATGTCATTTAAATCGGGAACTTCTTCTGGATACAGCAAAAAAACGATAAATACTATTTTTGAGAATATCGACAAACTGTAATTTATTTTTGTTAAAAATAACAAGAAAGTTTTCAATTTGAAATGTATTTATGAATGAATAAAATTGTAGTTTCATTAAAAAAACTAAAAAAAAAAAAATTCCCTGACTCGAAGTCTCCCTAATTCGAAGTTTTTTCTCGGATAATGGTGATTCGAGTTAGGGAAGTTCGACTGTATTAGTTTTCTGGCAAACGGCAAAAGTAGT